>VOQJ01025894.1:22568-37560 GCA_015052665.1 Apistogramma diplotaenia | reverse complement strand
CACCCTTCTGTCGCTTTCATTCTTGGTTTCAGACCAGCTAGCTTGTGGTGCTGGAGTTTAATATGTTCTTTGGCCCTGCATTTTGGGGTGGAAAAAACACTGAATGGTTCAAACACTAGCACCGGCACCCAGTCAATGGAAAAGTCCCTACTATGGTACTACAGCATGTATGAATGTAAAGATATGGTCTGGTGGAGTTTTTGTGTTATAGGTCTTAAGTGGTTAAGCAACACATTATAACTCCAAGTAAATCAAACTTCTGTGAAATCAAACTGTCCACTTAGGAAGCAACACTGATTGACAATCAGTTGCACAAGCTGTTGTGCAAATGGAATAGACAACAGGTGGAAATTATTCGCAATTAGCAAGACACACTCAATAAAGAAGTGGTTCTGCAGGTGGGGACCACAGTAATGGTGTGGGGTGGTATTTCTTTGGAGGGCCGCACAGCCCTGCATGTGCTCACCAGAGGTAGCATGACTGCCATTAGGTACCGAGATGAGATCTTCAGACCCTTTGTGAGACCATATGCTGGTGCGGTTGGCCCTGGGTTCCTCCTAATGCACATCCCATAACACTCAAAGAGCCAGTTGGACCCGATTTCCACAGAGAAGAAAACACAGAGAGCCGCAAATACAGCAATCCCACCAAAAAAAACCTAAAACAGCAAATGCTTCCGCGAGTGACGCATATATTGGGCTCTCAATATATGCGTCACTCGCGGAAGCGGCTGCACAGAGCCGCAGCGTAAGAGAAAGAGCTGCATGCAACTCTGGAGCCGCGTGTTGCCGTGTTGCTAGACCTCATGTTGCTGGAGTGCGTCAGCAGTTCCTGCAAGATGAAGGCATTGCAGCTATGGACTGGCCCGCCCAGACCTTGTGTGTGACTCCAAATCGAGGCCACCATTGGTTAATCAATTTGATTTCCATTGATGATTTTTGTGTGATTTTGCTGTCAGCACATTCAACTTTGTATAGAACAAAGTATTCAATGTGAAAATGTCATTCATTCACATCTAGGATGTGTTATTTGAGTGTTCCCTTTATTTTTTGAGCAGTGTATATGATTTATTCTTTAAACTGCAGTTGTTTACAATGTTCAGGGCATGGAATAGAAAGTCTTGAGCAGAATATTCATTATCCCCTATTAGGATATCTTGGGCCATAAAAAGTTGTCCATTGCATTCGAAGAAGTGAACAAACTGGCTGAATCATATTGTATTTGCAAGCAATAGAGCATGTGGCTGTCATTTCAGGTAGCGCAGGATGATTTCTGCCTACGAAATTTTAATCTGCTTTTGTTTGCCTCCAGCTTAAATCAGTAATAGGCCAAATGGTGAGCTTTAAATGTGCCATCATTATCACTGTAAGTGTAGATTCTAGAACGGGAATAACTGAAAAACACTTAAATCCCTCTAAAACCATTGCAATGCCAATAAATGAGTCATTAGCATAGCCCTTATGCTAAAACCAGCTTTACAAGTGTTGTACTGTGGCAAAACAGGCCTTCTTTTTCCCATATGGTCTGCAACAATAGCACTTCGTATTAGCCATCACCATCTTAAACCAGTCTCTCTGGGAAATTTGCCTGGTGTTCGTTTGGACAGGGCTTTTTTGTGTGTGTCTGTGTTATGTTAATAGCCTCAGTGCAGCTTGCATTTGATTAGGTTTTTTTTTTTTTTGCTGTTTATATTAGTAGCACTGGGTAAAAATTTCTGCAGAAGATGCCCATGTTTAGTTTGTTATCCCTCAATTAACAGAGATGATAGACAAAAGCAGTTATTCAAATCGTTATGAATGTGTGCTGCATATGTGTGTTCACGCACATGGGTAGGCTTAAGACAGCTCACTGCAGGGACGTGGAGGACATGCTCCTCTGACAGTGGAAAGACACTGCGTGTCGCCCTTTGGAGACAGGCAAAGAGGAAATGAATCACTTCCTCCTCTCTTCCTGACCCATCCGTTCTCCTTCATCTCTCTTCCCTGTAACCAAAAGGGTTCCTAGGCTTAAAGATGCAAAAGTGTGGGAAAAGAGCCAAGGAAAATGAACACACAGACACACAGAGTTTTGCCCTGCTGGGTGTTGATACAGTTTGTCTCGGCCTACTTTTTAGTTGTGTCATTATTTTCTCTGCAGCAGGCGCTTGCCTATGGGATTACTAGTATATTAAGTCAGTGCTGATTATCAATAGGGGAGGCAGTGGCGCTGTAGGTGGGCGCTTGCCTTGCAACCGGAGGGTTGCTGGTTCGAGTCCCCATGTGAGCGCATGCTGTCCTTGTGTCCCTGGGCAAGACACTTAACCCCACGTTGCCTAGTGTGAATGTGGTTGTGTGACTGGTGACGGTGGTGGCCAGAGGGGCCGTAGGCGCAAACTGGCAGCCACGCCTCTGTAGCTTACCACCACCAAGTATGATTGAGGTGTGAATGAATGATGCATAAAAATTGTAAAGCGTCTTTGAGTATCTAGAAAAGCGCTATATAAGACTAATGCATTATTATTAATAACTTTAATTGTTTCCCTAATGACACAAGACATGATACATCTTTGGCTATGTAAGCATGTGGTAACCCAAGGCAGTTGGGTGCCTAAAATGTACAATGAGGCCCCATGTTTAAAGGTTAGTCCGCCTAAATTTGTGAAAACAAACCAACAAAAAAACACCCACATTTGCCGCAGTGGCACATAAACAAGGACACATGCTTTTGGCTTTTGTCTGAAACCAAGTCTACTCATCACAAATATGTGACTGTGTCCTTACACTCACATATAAATCAGTAGTGACACATCTTCCAGGAAACAAATGAATCTACAGATCAGACTCTAAGTAAGGAAACTACTCTCAATCAAAGATTTATGTGAAAGGAGACTTTCCATTTGAACAGATATCTCAAGTCCAGTTCAAAAGTGGACAAAACTATCTCATAGCTAGGTACAACTAGAGTTAAGTAAAAAAATGTTTGGACTTTTTTTTTCTTAATTTGGGTAAATGACAGATTGCCTTTTATTATCTACCAACTCAGTTATTGCAGATGTCATACACAACAATTTGGATATACTGTATGTTTTAGGAAAGTATAACACACCAGAGGTCTCTGGTTGGTGAACTACATGCTAAGAATTGTGCCACTCCAGCATATAAAGGCAGGTAGACCATAAAAACCTCTTGAGACAACAGCATAATTCCTATAGGCATCAGTGTTATTGTTACAGGTTTCACTTTTTGCTACAATGTTCTCTAAAACCGCAGCACAAACAGCAAAGAAAATCGATTCGTTTGAAATTAGACGGAGACCAGGAGAATGAGTGGTTTCAGCAAATGCTCCTAAATGGCACATTTATATTCTGTGATGTGAGGAGTTTCTGTAACAGCCGCATGAAAGCGAAACAGGATGTAAAGTGACCTCTTTTTCACTGGAACTACTTCCATGTGTTGCTAGTACCTGCAGCAAACTGGTGAACCCAAAGTTGGAAACATTGATGCCAGTCTGCCAGTTCTTTTGCTACAAGACACTACATAATTTTGCTTGTCAATTATATCGTAATGCAGATTGCGTCTCAAAAGAGAACATGCAAGAGGAGCCTGGGTGGCTTAGTGGTGAAACCGGTGACCATATTTAAATGCCATATTGCAGTGCAGGCAGCACAGGTGCGATTTTCAATTTGCACGTGTGTCTTTCTCCCTATTTTTCCAAAGTTTCCTGTCCCTCTACTGCCAATAAAGGAATATTCTGGCACAATATTGGCCAAGAAATGTGGTCAAACACAAAGCGGTCACCAGCCCTATCAGAACAGAAAGAAAGATATGACCAAGTAAAAGAGAAATGAACCCTGTACAGTGTCTGATGTCTCCTCTGGAGCAAATGAACCCACTACACGTCCTCTCTTCTCATCACTGTGATTTGCATAGTTCAGAGTTTTGCAGCGTCTTGTCAGAATTGAGAAGCCGTTTAGTGTTCTTGAGCTTTCATGCAGCTACACAGTGAAACATACACTGCACTCTCAGATTTATTTTTCAGATCCAAAAACTTCTCAACAACAAATGGAACCTATAGTGGTTTCTGTATTCGTGTCAGACAGGATACGGTTTCACCCGGTGTGACGTGGACACCTACAAAGTGGGAATCACGTATTTTATGGTGTTGGCTATGGCTTTACATCCTTCTGACATTTTCTCAAATGGCAAACAGTGAAGTAGTAACCTTTTTTTCTACTTCTGCAGTCATTCATGTAAATAAGTCCATTACACACCATGCAAGCACTTAGACTCACAAACACGCACAGGCAGCAGAGCCTCTTTCAGACTCCCTCAGCCTGATCTTCTGACGTTATGTGCTGCATGAGCGTGCTGAATCCTGCCACATTTTTATCTGCATCAGCACAACCTCGAGGGCACAAGTTCAGCAGTAAAACCCCATACGTTAGTATGCTTATGAATTTTGTAAAGCAGAGCTTTTGTAAAGTACGTCCGCCTGGCTTTGAAGTCACCTGCATGAAGGAAACATTAGAGCCCAAGTGACTGCAGTTGAGCTTTAATACAGTTCAGGCCATCCGCTGACCTAACCAAAGCTTCTGTGACTGAATGTGTGTGTTTTCATGTGGTCTAGTTGTATATCTAAGCAGTGCCAGGTGTGTGGGATTTAATTTACAGACTTCAGTTTGGAGGGTTCATGCTTGGGCAACCTCCTCCCTTTCTCTGAGCGATTATACGTGTGTCCATGTGCGCCTGAGATACTGTTAAGCCTCAGTCCATCTTAGCTTGCCTGGAGTTAAAGTTTGCACCTGGTCTAGTCATAAAAAGGTAGTTAGTGTAATGACTTTTAAATGAGGCTCCAAACGACCAAAGCTTTCACATCAAACAATGATAAATCATCAAACAATAGCAACTCTGTAGCTATTTTCAAGTCTTTCTGTGGGGCTGTCAACCAGCGTATCCATCTTACTGTCCCTTTGCCAAGCCTGTCAGTGTGCAGGTGGTTGAATAAAAACTCTTCTAGGCTACAACAGATTTTCCAAAAGCTTTGACTTTTTCTCAGCGTGTGCTGCACACAGCTGCATCTTTGCTTAAACAAAGCCAAACAAAGCCGCTCAGATCTCCGTTCCCCAATTTGGTGGCCCCCACTTCTCTCTTATCTAAACGCTCAAGAATGTGGAAAACATGAATTCTTTTTGGGCAAGAAAAAGAGGATAATCTGTGGCGTCATTGCCACCATGTGAGGTAATGAAGCCGCTTCCAGCCTAACAAAATAAGAGGCTTCTTCACAGATGACGTCAGATCAGAGGTCTTTTTTTTCCCTCTAAACTTCACTATGTTTTGTTTTGGGGTTTTTTTTCCCGTCTTTTTTTTTTTTTTTAACTGATGCTTTTTTACAAAAATTATTTTGGGTCATGAGCTGGGTCATGAGCTGGCTCCTGCCAGCGTAACTTCGCCTTGCTCATTGGTCTCACATTCTCAGACTCTCTTCCTGTGGTTTGTGGTGTTTGTTGTTCCCTTCATTCACCTTGCCTCCTTCCTTTAAGTGTGGCTATAGTGTCTCTGGCTAAAGTACCAGTGCATCTGAAATAGCATGGTGAGTCACTTGGGTGGTCAGACGAGGCAGACTCGCATAGCGAGATGATTTTCCACAAGTGATTCCAGATTGCTGACTAGTAACAATCAGTAAGTGATTTGTAAGCTAGGGGTCTTTCGAAACTTCGGGGAGTCTCCTGGTTCCGTGTTTGTTCTGCCTTCTCACCTAGGTGCTGTTTGCATGTCGGCCAACTTCTGCATTTTGCCCTCTATGTGCTTGGTTTTTGTGAATGCAGTGTGAGTTTGCATGGGTGAGTGTGACCCAGCGTAAGGCAGTAACTTCTTTAAGCAGCAAACAGTTTTCATTTAGTAAAGTCAGATCACGTTGCCTAGAGTAAAGGTAAGGTAGCAACAGTCACCATGACACAACCGGTGTCACTAACTGTTATCATAATCATAGTGACAGGCAGCGGCTGAGTCCTAAATGCCTTGGCAGAGACTCGAATCCACCTGATGTCCTCTCTCTCGCTCAGCTGAGTGTGTGTTTCTTTTTCCTCCTGTCTCCATCTGGTTATACTCTTATCTCACATGGAGTGTGACTGGTTGGGTGGGGGAGTGGGGGGGTGCTGGAGTGATTATACAGACTGCTGGTCCTGTGTCAGGTGTCTGTCAGGGTGTGCTTGCACATTCCAAATGCTTGTTTGCTGGATTGTGTGTACACTTATGCAGCTTGTGTGTGTGTGTGTGTGCGTGTGTGTGTGAGTGCCAGGTTTTTTTTCTTTAACAAGCCCCACAATGTCGAAACAAGCCCACAATAATTGGGAACACAACCTCTGATATTTGCATTAGTTGTGTTTGGGGTTTTTTTTTGTAGCTCTGTCTGCAAGAGCACATGAGGTAATACTGAAAGGTTCCCATCCTCAATTACTATCTTGTCATATTCTAATAATAACCTCACCATGAGGGCTGAGATCACATGCAGGCAGATTTAAGACGCTCTCACGGAAAAGGTTTGTCGTTCACATTTCCCCACAGCCCGAAATTTCAACTTGCTTCTGATTCCCGTATCTGCAGACATCCAAAGACACAGAAAGTGTTTGCATGCGTTGGCAGTACGTTATCCCGATTTAGTACTGGGAATAATATAATTTTGCAAATTGCTCCCCATGCGATCCCTTTGTCTGTGTATACCAACGTGTGAACATTCCCCCTCCTGCATCTCCTATTTATAACCCTAAGTAAACAAAATGGATACTCAGGAGGAACTCTTGGGGTCGGTACTTTTTTCCTCCCTAAGAAAGTTCTCGCCTCCCCGCAGGTTGTTGGGTGCAGTCTGTATACAGACTCAAGCGGATGTGGCATTGCATATGCTTTGACTGTGGGCTATACCCAGAAGAAATGATTTCATATAAAGAAGGAAATTGTCACCATGGATGGATAAATATATTCTTTCTGTGTCTGAGGCAAACTCTCAGCCGTCTGTTTTCCACCACCCAGTGTAACAGGCCCGACCGTAGCTTGAGGTACTCATTATTTACTGTATATCAGTCCATTTTCCATCATCTGTGGTCTGTTGGCACACATTCACCATTAGGAATCATTTCTCAGCTGGGCTACACTTTCAAATAAGCCTTTGATCTTGATTATTAGTATTTTAGGTTGTTTGGTATAAATTTCCCTTCCCCGTGTGGTTTTACAGGAGTAATTGTTTTTGTGGGGGAGCAGGACCATGCTGTATTGAGTAGAAGAAGTGGTTTAGCTGTAATGTTCTTCCTACTTTTCACTCATGAAACTCACGATCATGAGAAACACTTTAAAGCTCAGCAGACTGATTGCCAGTGAAGCAATGCTGAACTTGTGATTTTCTTTTAGAGTCATGTATTTGGACAATGTTAGGGGAGCAAAGAAAATATCGTTTTGTTTCAAATATTAGTTTAATATGAAAGCACTGAAGGAGGTTTAAGTGTATCACTTTACATTTTTTTTTGTTACTCTGTGGATAACATGTAATTGAGAATGCTGTGATACTTGGTTCATTGCTAAGATAAAGAAACAGATGGCAGAGGGGCTTAGGATAAAGGCAGATGGTAAAATAGCTTTTTTTTCTTTTATGAAATATGGCAAATTACAAAAAATTACTGGAAAAATATATCTGTGGGAAATGTGTACAAGAGTGAAACTCCACAGCAAGCTTGTTACTCTGTGAGACTGCACTTAAATGTTAGCATGCTAACATTTGCCACATTACCAAATTAGCACAAAACACAAAAGATAATGGAAGTATTATTAGTTTTTGCTGCATATTTGGTTATAAACTAATTGAAATCAAGTGATCAACAAAAGGAATACAAATTATTCTGAGGGCTTCCAGTCAAGGCGAAAAAAATATGCTTTCTTTAACTGCAAGCTTTGCATTCCAAATATAAACAGACTGACCCTCCTGTCCCGCTTGCAGACCAAGCTTCCTGTGCTTCTGCTGGGCCGCTCATCGGATCTGAGACCGGGAGAGTTTGTGGTTGCTATTGGCAGCCCCTTTTCCCTCCAGAATACGGTTACTACGGGAATCGTCAGCACCACTCAGCGAGGGGGCAGAGAGCTGGGCCTTCGCAACTCCGACATGGACTACATTCAGACTGATGCCATCATCAATGTAAATGAAACAAGATGAATTATCACTTATCTTTGACTTTGTTTTTCTCTTAAACACAGATTGTAAGTTAATTACATTTTTGGTTCACAGTATGGCAATTCTGGAGGGCCTCTAGTAAATCTGGTAAGCCAGTGCTAATTTTTTACATTGCTAATATGTTTAAGACTACATTGTAAGTCACTGTTTGCAGTCACTGAGTTGAGGTTTACTGGCGTAGGATGGTGAAGTGATTGGGATCAACACATTGAAGGTGACAGCAGGCATCTCCTTCGCCATACCTTCGGACAAGATTCGACAGTTCCTGGCCGAGTCGTACGACAGGCAGTCCAGAGGTATGAGCGCTCACGGACACGTCATAAATGTTTTTATTTTACTGCCTCGTTTCAGTCACTTCCAGTGCAGAAGAATAAAGACTTGGACCAAGGTCTCAGTTAAATGCGCTATAATTCAGCACAATAGGTCTGTAGCTTTTATCTTTTCAATCCTATGTGCGCTCTTGACATATGTTCACTGTAGTTAGAGCTTTCTGAATCCACGCCCAGCACTACCTAATAGGATTTGGACATTGCAATAAACTACAAAGAAAAAATGTGCTAGTGTGTATAGGGCTGTTTGTTTTTGCCTTTACCTTAAATAGTGTTTTACAATGAATGTAATCCAGATGGTCTTTGGCTTCACCTACAAAAAGCAGACCTCACCTGATTTACACTACACAAGACAGAAAACACAAGTTTGTGTTTTAAAAATATTAAATAGATTAACTCTATAATAAACGAAGCATGGCCTTCTTTGCACATGATGCAAGCAGTTGCCTGTCTGCACAAGTGTCTGGATCTGTTGTTAATAAACTGTTCTCCTTTCGTGCATGAGTGCAGCTTACAGCTATGCAGTGGACACATAGACCCAGCATGTCCCAGGCATGTTTCAGTAGGACATGTATCAGGAGTAAGTGCTAGCCACGGAAGTGTATGGATATGCTCCTGATCCAGAGAAGCCTGCACTGTTCTGGCAGTGTGGGAGCGGGCATTGGTAGGCTGAAACATGAAACAGGGTGGGGAATGGCACAAGCAGATCAGAGATGGCACTCTCCTACGCACATGCTAGCATCCAGCATGCGAACAGTTCAGCCTCGGTCCACTTCAGTCAGCTGCAACATGGTGGCATTGATGACAATGTTGTGCATATGCTGGTTTTTTTGTGCTCTGTGACCACTGGCTTGAGAAGGCAGTAAACTCAACCAGTTCTGCAGTGGGTTCGTGCCGTTGTTTGGGAAACAAATCGCCAGTCCTGCCATTGACAAGAATCCATCAAAATGGAATGGAAAACTACGCATTTCTTTTTCTCTTTCTTTTGCATGCTGGACCTCCTCCACTGTGCCACACGGGTGAATGTTCTATTTAAAATAGTATTTTTATTTTATTTCAAAAGGACAAAAAACACCGGGAGCCAAATTTGGCTCAAGTAGGGATGTTGCGAAGTGAAAATTGTTCTTGTTCTTCCAGAAAACATACTGCCTTTTCAATACGGTACACATGCCACAGTTGAGATCATTTTGGGAAAGTCCCCACCACTTTGTTCTCCCTTTGATGCCGCGGGATGTTGCAGTCTTAGCCCCGGGGGTCGAGTTGAATTCACAGTGCACATCATAGCTAATGTTTGAAAAACTGATGAGCATTCTCCTGGTCACATTCCATACCTGAAGCACCACCTTTGGGCTACGATCCTGCAGACTCGACTACAAAACATGCTGTTTGGTCTCCAGTTTGTAACTCTCATCACCAGTAATGATCCTCGACATGTTTGATCTCCATGGTGAAATTGCAGGTGTGCGTATACAAATGATTAGAAGCACTCTAAAAAAGCTGGAGGGGAAACCAGACAAATTTCCATCAGTTAGATTTTTTTTTTTTATGTGCTGAGTTGTACTTTACGTGTGACTTCCAACTCAAATGGACGAGTCTCACGTCTCTAAATGATGCCATAGATAAAAGGTGGAGTGCACTGATAAGCACACTGTAAATCAAATCTGATCTAAAGCAAATTAAGTTATCTAAAGCAATATAAATATGCACGTAACTAATATAAAATAGGAGGTTAGAGGATAAATGAATTTTCTATGTTGTCCATCCTCAGGGAGAACAGAAGCGAAGAAGAAGTATATTGGTGTGAGGATGATGACTCTCACCCCAGCGTAAGTTGCACACTTTTATGTACTTAACAGTGAATCCAATCCCCAGAATGTATTAAATTAAATATTATCTGTTATACTCAGATCACAGGGAATTTTGTCTTTGACTCTCTCGTCTTTTTTTCCGACCACTAGGCTTGCCAAAGAACTGAAGACTCGACACCGTGACTTCCCTGACATCACCTCGGGAGCTTATGTTATGGAGGTCATTGCAAAGACACCAGCTGCAGTGTAAGCAATATTGTACATGCTTCCAAAGGCACTGGCTCTGTAGAAGGTAACGTGGTTTTAACTTTATGGAGCTCAGTGAAGTGGAAATGGAGGTTCTCTCAGACTCTTTCGAAGCTATGGGATATTGTCTTTGGCACATAATACAATACATCTGGACTCAATTCACACAAGACTCTCATCACTCTCCATGCAGCCCTTGCTCGCCTCTCGAAATGCAAATAGGTAGTATATTTCATTTCCTTTCTTATATTTTTTCTCTAGTTTAACCATCAACGGTACACACACACACACACACACACACACACACACACACACACACACACACACAGAGCTTCCTACATAACTGTCCTACTTGTTAATTCATGGCTCACTTCAGCGTGCCTGGAGTGCCTGGCCCTCTAAGATATCCCCCTCCTCCCACAATTGCAACCCACTCCAATCAGCCACCACCACAACTCCAGCAGAGCAGGGCGCGGGAGACGCTGAGGTCAGCTATTCCTTCAAACCTCATGCAGGGAGGTTAGTAGCTGCACTGTGGCTTTCCTGCGCCTGCTCACCCATCACACTACACAGTGGTCTCTCCTACAAGGCTTCATCAGTGTTTACGCATTGCTTCAATCACCCAGCTGTTTGCATAATAGCATTTCTGTGGTTCCTTTGATATTCTGTATTTTTTTTCGCTCTCTTTTTTTTTTTAGGCTGCGCTTTTTCACTTTTGATCTCACTTTATCTTGTGTTGCTTTTTGGACTTTGAAAATCTTGACCCTGTTGTAGTGAGTGCACAGAATCCTCAGCGTCAGCTAGCCGATGCTGTTGCAAGCGAAGGTGTGGCGGTCTGTGTTTACATGTGGCTGCGATTAAGCAGCTGTTTTAAGAGCTGCTTTTTGATGCCACTACTGGTTGCTGCCCTGGTCTGTTTGTGATCCCAGTTTTATTAGTTTGTTTGTTTTTTTTTCCATTGGAGGTGTGCTTTTAGTCAACATGTTTTGATTTGTGTAGCTTTAAAACCAGACCGTGCTATCAGTGAATCATTATTGCTCTGTTGTTAAAATTCTTACAACAGATGTTGATTTAGAGACTCACAGACATGTAAACAAACCCGACAGTACATGATTATGGTTATATGAAATAGTAGCGTGTTATCTCGCTATATTTTCTTTGTAGTGAAATCTAAAGAGGAAATTATAGTGAAACTGTATGCAGGAAGAGGAAGAAACTGTCATAAAAATGAGCCACTTTGTCTTGGCTCAGATCATCCAAAAACATCAGAAATGTTGTTAAAATGTAACAAAAACAGGAGTGAACTGTGCATTCTGATGGACACTGACTCCAATCACTGTCCCAATCTCCACTGTGGGATTTCTTAACAATAGGACAAATTTTGAATCAGTGGACTGAATTTTTAAGTTCTTATGTTACTGTCATTGATTTTGCAGCATTTCTTTTGCCCTATTAGTTAATGTAGAATGTGAAACTGACAAAAAAAAAAAAAGGTAGTGTATAGAATGATGGGAGGTGACATGCAACAGCTGGACTTGATAAACATCTAAATCAACACCTCCTCAGAGAGTGAAACTGTGCCAAAATGTCACATAACTCAACTAGAATAACCAGGCTCAGAAAACCAAGATTATGTTTCATCTTATTTGCACATGTTTTTCCATTTATGAAACCTTCAATCATCTTTTCTTCTTCTGTCCTCCAGCGCTGGACTCAAAGAGCATGACGTCATCATCTCAATCAACGGCCAGAGGATTTCAACAGCAACTGATGTCAGCGCCGCCATCAAGAGAGAGGGCACCTTAAGCGTGGTTGTGCGCCGTGGCAACGAAGATGCCATCCTCACTGTTGTTCCCATGGAAATTGACCCTTGACCCTCCAGAAATTATGCCACAGGAGCTGCAGCTAGCTTTTACTCATCACCAGTGGACCTTATATAGGAGGGGGCCTCTACTGACACACTCTCTCCCGGTGGCCAAAGGCCCATGGTGCCCCACATCCAGGAAAATTCTGACATTGTCTTGAAAGGAATGACTGTACAGATGCTCTAAAAGCAGCATTTTGTATTTTGTTTTCAACGCGTGTTCTCACTTTTAGTCTTTAACGTTTTGATCAATGCTACTACTGTTTGTTCACAAACATTAAAAAATACTTATTGGCATAATGTTTTCAAATCTTTCTCATTTTGTCTTTGTTTTTTGTCTTTTTTTTAATGGACTTTTGCTCAGTCAGGTCCACTGCAATTTTAAGCAATTTTAAGCGACTTGCTGAGCAAATCAGATTTGTAAAATTGTTTTCTAAACTCCTTTTTTTTTAAAAAAAAGTACTGTAGAAAGTTTTTGTTGTTTATGTGATGTATACTGGAGAAGAAAATAAAAGGTTTTACCTTCATTTGTTTTGACACTCTGCATACCTGGCTTTTTTTTTAAATCTTCTCCACTTCTCTTTCATTCAATTTAATACACACATAAGTAAGCACTCACATTTGGAGAAGAGCTGCACCCAGGATGATATTTCAGTATTTTCTTTGCGTGTGTGCAGAGATGATTTAACCTTTTCTCGTGCACAAGCACACAGCCCGTTTGGATCTGGTTTAAATTTGCTTTTATTACCTTCATATGGGCTTGATAGTGGTCTGGTGTGATTGTCAGGCCAGGGTCTCCGCAGGCTGACCTCAGAGACAGGAGTGCGAGCCAAACTGAGATCCGACCCATGATGCAGTGGTCACAGATGTGGGGGCTCGCATGAATGCATTCAATGTTTTTGGTCGAGATTTTTGTTTACCACATAAATGTTGGAGGCAGATGACGAAGTAAACCTCATGAGACCTACAACTGCAGCTTCACGCTATACAAAAAAAGGCTTTGACCAAAACGTCAAATGCACGGTCTATTATGGTGCATTCATTAGGAGATAAAATTGCACTTCAGCAGCTTTACAAGTAAGTCTAAATGACAGTGGAACATATTTTGTCATTCAGTGGTCAGCTTCCCAGTTTTTACTTTTAAATTGCACACCATGTGTTCAGTAGCCAGTGGATCTTTATCTGCCCAATTCCCCAATTTTCCATTCACATGAATCACATGGAAGCTTTATTACAAAACCATCCGTTCCCATGATGTTAAGGAGCCCAAAGGTGTGTATCACCATTGAACATTATTCTAATGACATAGAGGACATTTTAATAAATTTGATAATGGTATATATTGTCTATAGAAACACTAAGCGGTGTTGCTGCCACCTCATGGTTTTGTCTCAGTGTTGCAGTCTGTCAGTCAAATTTACAAATCCAACTTTGCTGTGAACATTTTGGACGATATGTTTCGCTCGCCATTGAAATTCAATGTCTTTATTTCACTTGGCAATGCCACAGATTCGTGACTCACTTGTTCCAACACTGCAAAACATTCAGAAATTACAGAATACATACAGTACCTTTGACTTAGCTGTAAAGTTTGCCTGTTAATGAAGTCATGACTGCCAGACTGCCAAGACCTGAGCTCAGAACCATCAGTCAAACAGGGCAGGGTCATATTACCTCACCACCTCTGGGCTTTTGATGTGGACTGACAGTCTCTTTTCTGACCCAAATACAAACAAATATTTGTATGTTTAACACTGATTATGTTTCATGTATCATTTTACAAATGATAGACCATGTTATCTTTGTCCACGTGTTGCAAAAATAATCACATAAACACACTAAGAATTTGGTTAATTATGGTCTCTGAATCACCTGACAAACTAAGAAATGTGTCCATATCGTATGCTGACACTTTCCTGCTTATATCAGGACATTACAGTCTAGTGTGACAGCTGTTTTCCCATAATAAATATTATGGCAAGGGTATTTATTTATTTATTTATTTATTTATTTATTATTGCAAGAGATGGATGAAAAAACAAACCTTAAAACATTTGAAATGGATCCCACGGGAAACTAGTAACCCACTGTTTCTGAACTGAGGCCAACCACTTCCACAAAAGATTTTCATGCTTCTAAAGAGATGCTGTGATGTCTGCTTTGGATGAGTAATGCTCATTTCAGTGTTGACACACTTGGGACCACTTGGCCCTGAAGACCCAGGCTGTTTGGAACGAACTATGTATTCGTTTGACACCATCTGTGCCCCAGGCTAGTGCCAGCGTGGGTGATGTATGTTTGCCTTCTGTTTACAGTGTGTTGGAGGTGCTTGAAAATTCCCTTCACTGAGTATAGAACCATCAGATCAGGCAGTATATGACTACATTTATATTGATCATGTAAAATATTATATTCTGTTAAGAAAATAGGCAGAAGACTAAGCAACATATATCTACACACTCCCCTGTGTGTCTGATATGGAAATCAAGATAGAAATATTGTGCAAATGAGACTTGTTCTTGTTTGCAGTTACCTTAAGTACCCTTATTTGA
>VOQJ01025894.1:0-11881 GCA_015052665.1 Apistogramma diplotaenia | reverse complement strand
AATTGTCATGAACATTTTTGTCCAAGGTTTTCAATTTGCACTATCTTTCCAAAAGTGTTTTCTCATCTACCTTCACGCACACGTATGAACTTGAGTGACATGGCATTCTTAATCCATAGGGGTTAATATGATGTTGGCCCACCTTTTGCAGATATAGCAGCTTCTTCTCTTCTGGGAAGACTTTCCATAAGGTTTAGGAGTGTGTTTATGGGAATATTTTACCATTTTTCCAAAAACACATTTGTGAGGTCAGTCACCGATGTTGGCTGGCTCCTAGTCTCCGCTCTAATTCATCCCAAAGGTGTTTTGTCAGGACTCTGTGCAGGCCAGCCAAGTTCTTCCACACCAAACTCTCTCATCCATGCCTGTATGGAGCTGCTTTGTGCACTGGTGCACAGTCATGTTGGAACTGGAAGGGACCATCCCTGAACTCTTCCCACAATGTTGGGAGCATGAAATTGTCCTAAATGTCTTGGTATGCTGAAGCATTAAGAGTTCCTTTCACTGGAACTAAGGGACTGAGCCCATCCAGACTTAACACCTGACACAGTGCAGTCAGAGAACTACCGTTCTCCTGGCAACAGCCAAACCCAGAAATGTCCATTGGAGTGCCAGACGGAGAAGTGTGATTTGTCACTTCAGAAACCACTGCATCTGATGCGTTGCATTACACTTGGTGAAGTAAGGCTTGGATGGAGCTGCTCAACTATGGAAACCCATTCAATGAAGCGCTCTGCACACTGTTCTTGAGCTAATCTAAAGGCCACACGAAGTTTGAAAGGTCTGTAGCTATTGACTCTGAAAGTTGGTGACCTCTGTTTACTATGCACCTCAGCATCCACTGACCCCACTCTGTGATTTATTTAATATATCTGGCCTACCACTTCATGGCTGAGTTGCTGTTGTTCCCAATTGCTTCTACTTTGTTATAATGCCGCTGACAGCTGATTGTGGAATATTTAGTAATGAGGGAATTTTACGACTGGATTTGTTGTACAGGTAGCATCCTATCACGGTACGCGACCCAGTCTTTCACAAATGCTCGGAGAAACAGTCCGCATGCCCAGGTGCTTGATTTTAGCTTCAGATATAGGGTTCAAATGACTGTCATACAGCTGAAATGAAAGAAGTCCAATTGGATTTGATGAATAACCGAAATTGTATTTATTTTGATCATACTTTCTATAGGAAGCCAATGGTTAAGTCAGCACTGACATTTCCTCCCACATAAAAGAATCATTCCCATTCTCTGCATCACAGTGAGGAAAACAGCTTCATTATTTAATGCTGGTATTGGATCCATACTGAAAATCAACAATAAGCCAAAGCCAGGGTATTTGTATTCTGTATCAGCAGGAGGTTGGTTTGGTGCATTCCTATTTATATGTGAGAGAAGTATATGACTGACAACTTTGAGGCCTCATTCTTTAAATCTTTTCAGTTTCATGTGTTTGCCATGTGGAATTTACTTCTCTTTGCAAATTTCTAAGCTTTTTAATGGTGGATCTAATATTTATTATCATCTACTGCTGAAGGTCTTTCTCACTGCTGTGGCATCTGGGTCTGAATCTCTCTTTTCAGACTATGAAAAAGGACTTCATCCAGGTTCACTGACTCTGGGATGTAAACATGAATTTTTAACCATTAAAATTGCAGCTCATTGCAGCTTATGTTTCTTGGGCAGCTTGCTTTTTTTCTCTCTTTTTTTTTGTGTAGACATGATTATCGCCATCATATTTTGCAGATGGTATCACTAGTTGTAACTGTTCACATTGTCATAAATATTTCGTTAACACTTCCTTCTCTTTTCTAGTATAATCAGCCTGGCCACCCGCTGTGCCATGCCCAGTTTCAGGATGCACCTGCGTGCCAGAGGAAAAGTGGCACAGGTCTTCAAAATGCTCAGTGATGCTCCACAACACCCGGTCAGTAAAAATGTATCTTTATTTTTATTTATCTTTTGGTCACCTGCTCCTCAATTTTTTCCTGTCATCTCCCTTGAAATTTTGACAGATGGAAGTGCTGCCCACCCTTAGAATAACTGGTGCTTTTAGTTTATTTTGTGACTGAGCCATTAGATTTCCAACTAAGATGAAGTGTTGAATCATGAACCTTGTCTCTTAGGTATTTAATTATCCAAATGCATGTGAAATGCAGGGAAACCTCAGTACTGATCCACAGGGCATTCCAGGGTTAGATATATATATATATATGTGTAAAAATAGGTTTGCAGTTATTTCAGTAATCCTGAGCATGTGAGTTTGAATACATTTTTGTTTTTAATGACTTGTTTTAAAATGCATTAGTCTTTGCTTTACTTTTGACTGCTCCCATGTTACAAGGGACCATCACAGCGGGTAGCTGAGCATTTTTTTTCTTTTATTTTGTTTCTAGAGGTGTGCGAT
This sequence comes from Apistogramma diplotaenia, assembly GCA_015052665.1. Classification (NCBI taxonomy): domain Eukaryota; kingdom Metazoa; phylum Chordata; class Actinopteri; order Cichliformes; family Cichlidae; genus Apistogramma; species Apistogramma diplotaenia. The sequence continues at coordinate 9,476 of VOQJ01025894.1, read as the reverse complement.
ATATGTCGCCTACGATAATATCTTAACTGCCGCGTTAACGACGAGCGGGCTGACATTATCGAGTATGCTAATGACGGGGGGAAACAATTAAAACGCCTCCAATCCACAAATTCACAACTTCATGCGTTAGTATAGTGTCCATACTGTGTGCTAGCTAAACAACACACTTAAAGCTAGAAATGAGTGAATATGCTGCACCAGCGGAAGAAAGTCCGACATCGTCTTCTGCCGCCTTAGATTTAATTCCTAGGCGAGGATCATCTTCACTCGCGTGGAGGTGCTTTGGCTGTGAAAAGACTGAAGTTGCTTCAATGACGGCAGTTTGCAGAATTTGTAAGAAAGCGCTAGCCGTTAAAGATAGCTGTTCCATCAGCTCCGAACAAACCACCGCACAGAATGTGAAGAACATAAAAAGCTTCTGGAGCCAGCTGTCCAGGAACAACCTAAATCAGCTAAGGTGTGTTAATAAGCAGTTATTAATATCCTTCGGCAGCATGGAGGTGTAGTGCTTAGCACTATTGCCTCACGGCACGAGGTTGCTTGTGGGTCCCACCCCCCCTATTATTTGGTGACATTTTAAACTGGATGCCCTTCATGACACAACTCCAAAGGGGATTTCTGTCTCTGGCTGGAATTGAACCAGCGACCTTTCACTTGCCAACCATGTTAACTATGGAGCCATAACCTTAAATTTTACTGTTTATTGATTTTTCACAACCAGACATGTAGATCTGTTGTTCGTCTGTACTCTTTACTCTTTTTTTTTTTTTTAATAGTTTTTCTGTATTGTTAACTGGTTATAAATGTGACCTTGTGATCTGCATGCTGCAGAATATCCTCACAGGAGCTACATGCTAAATTTGAACTAAAAGCATGATCTCACCTCTGTAGTGCTTGCTAGTGGAAGGGTTATTTAATTTGTACATGCATGCAGCTTTTTTAACCTTTTAAATACAACCATCATTAAAGCACTGCATTTACATAGTGAATGTATGACAAAATTCTTTGCACATTCATAATTAGTTGTTTCCCTCCATTATTCCAGTTTTAATTAGTTTTTATTCTAATAGCAGTCCATGTGAATGTTATGATTTGATGTGTTTCTCTCTCAGTGCAGTTTATAACTTGTGTTGTGTTGCTCTCTTATCTATGACTGAACAGCACTCTTAGTCAACTTAGTAAAATATGATGTGTCATTTTATCAGAACCTTGGTCTGTGCACTGCTTCCCTGATGTACATTTTGAGTCGGGATCGTCTTAACATGGATCTGGACAGGGCATGTCTGGAGCTAATGATCAAGCTGCTGGAACTAGACCAGGACTACTCGGGTCATCAGGATCAGCTCACAGCAAAGGAGGTAGCAAAGGTCAAAGAGAAGATCAGAAAGCTGTGCGAGACTGTGCACAACAAACACCTTGATTTGGAAAACATCACGGTAGGTTGTTCATCAATAATGAAGTGATCATAACAAATGATCTTCATGACTTTGTGCATCTTGGATTTAACAAGTAACCACAGTCTAACTGGGTTGTGCAGATATTTTTTTAAATAAGCAAACACTAAATAAATTTGTTAACAGCTTCATTGGATATTTTTTGGTAAAAACCTAATGACCTAATAACCTCTTTTGTCAGTCCGAGCGGATCTGTATGCACCTCACTGTTTTTCACCTTTCCCTTATTCCTGTCCCGTGTTTTTAGCATTTACTAAGCAATTGTTTGTGGAAACGAAACGCGTCTTTAAAGAATAGGTGCATGAAAATACACGAATCTTACTGCAGCTCAACTGTCAGCTTTAATTTTGTCACAGGTGATCAACAATGTTTTAATCAAGGCTTAGTTGGGTTAATGGCATTACTTCATTAATATTACTTAACATTAATTACTTTCATGTTTTCTCTGTGACCTAATTTACTTATTTCATTTGGTAATAACAAGCATCCATAATTTTTTATGCTTCTTTCCTCTTCCCTGCAGACGGGACACCTCGCTATGGAGACGTTGCTCTCGTTAACCTCCAAGAGAGCTGGTGATTGGTTCAAAGAAGAGCTGCGGCTTCTGGGAGGCCTCGACCATATTGTTGACAAAGGTGAGCGCGCTGGGTGCCACGGTGCTCATATCGACCACATTGCGTGGATGTGCAAAAGATTTTGTGTGTGATAGTTGTGTAATTGCCTTGTGTGTTTCATTGCCACAGTGAAGGAGTGTGTTGACAACCTGAGCCAAGAGGATGACAAGGAGAACCTTGTAGCATCTTTATGGGGGGCTGAAAGGTGTCTGAGAGTGCTTGAAAGTGTGAGTACAGTGCTGTCAGTTTGGGTTCTCTCTTATACCAAAGTCATACCAGAGTAAGTGAGACTCGAGGGCAACAGTAATTGAGTACTAAGCTCTGAATTGACTGGTGACTTTTGTTACCTGATTAAATGCTTTTGCTTAAAGTACTGAATGTTTCTTTATCGGCGATCTGAAAATGCCATTCAGCTTTCTGAGCTAAACATAAAGGGTCTCCCTTCATTTTGTGTTTCTTGTCTTGTTCTCAGGGCTCTCTGTGTACATTCTCCTGTATTGATTTCACTTCTTGTTCATCCTCTGCCAATAGGTGACAGTGCAGAACCCTGAAAATCAGAGTTACTTGATTGCCTACAAAGACTCTCAACTTATTGTCTCCTCTGCCAGGTGAGCACCAGCTACTGCTTGCAGCTATTATTGACTATCCACAAACACATACTGAAGCGCTGGCTGTCACAAGAGATCATTCAAAATGTATTTCATTTTTTTCGGTGGTAAGATCATTTTATTCATGAGCTATTACAGTCGCCTCAGGGGCCACTGGGGCGCTGTAGGTGGGCGCTTGCCTTGCAACCAGAGGGTTGTTGGTTCAAGTCCCCATCTGAGCGCGTGCTGTAGTTGTGTCCCTGGGCAAGACACTTTAACCCCACATTGCCTGGTGTGAATGTGATCGGTGATGGTGGTCGGAGGGGCTGTAGGCGCAAGCTGGCAGCCATGCTTCCTTCAGACTGCCCCAGGGCAGGGTAGCTTACCACCACCAAGTATGATTGTGGAGTGACTGAATACTGCATGAAATTGTAAACCGTCTTTGAGCGTCTAGAAAAGCGCTATATAAGACTAATGCATTATTTTTATTAATCAAGGGAATTGTAGAGCTACACGTGCCTGTCAGAGACAGAAAACCACACTAATAATGATTTATTTTTCCGTCTTTCTTTATTTCACTTTTGAAAACTTTTTGTCAACAATATCTTTTCTTACTTTCATCAGAGCTTTGCGATACTGTGAGGACATGATCCAGCGGTACAGCAGGGCACTGAACAACACCTCTCTGTCTTCGTCGGGTGCAGCACTGCCTCACTGCAGTTTCACTAATGTGGGAAAGGCGGTGGAGGACTGTATGAGGGCTGTTATTGGAGTGCTCCTCAACCTTACCCATGACAATGGTATTTTCACAACAAATCACAACACTACTTAATATAACCTACCTCAGGAATTCCATATATATTCACACTCATGTATACAGTACAGATTTCATATTTTATATTTTCTTATTTATGCTCTTTTGCATTGTTAGGCTATTCATTGTTTATTGTACTTTCCTTCAGAGTTATGTTTGTCTACAGTCACGTGTTACATGTCATACATGTGTTGCTCTTACCAAGGAAAATTCCTAGTATGTTGTACATACCTGGCGAAATAAATGATTCTGATTCATTTATAACCTAGTAATATATTACAGTTTTTTCCCCTGTTAATTCTGTCTGTTTCTCTCTTTCTGTATCTGCCATTTATGGAAAACAGCAATAAGTCACTGTTATGTTCTAGTTCATTATTTGGCTTGTATTTCTATAAATGTGTAAAAATAAAATGGCTCATTGTGTACTTCTGTGCATTTGAAATATAGGAATATATCCTTTTCAGTGTGGTTAGCTCGAATTCAGCTGTATCATGCATGCTTATAGTTTGTAGCATGAGTTTCAGGTGCTTAGCAGGGAATCATGTTGACAAGTTGGAACAGGTTAATAATGAGGTTATTTTTGTCTGCAGAGTGGGGAAGCACTAAGACAGGTGAACAGGAACAGCTAATAGTGACTGCTCTAAATTGTGTCCTTCAAGTCCCACGCTACATCCCCCAGGAGCAGCGCTTTGACGTGCGCGTGCTGGTAAGGTTCTCTTGTACATTACAAAACATTTTTTGCACAGTGTTGGTAACTTTATGCATGTATGCAAGTGTCTCATTTGTGTATTCTGTGGTGTATACTAGGGTCTGGGTCTACTAATTAACCTTGTGGAGTACAGCTCCAGAAACCGCCACTGTCTGGTGGACATGGAGTACACTGTCGACGGCACCTGTCTGGAAGACAGCCTGATGCAGCCTGCTGACCCAACGCAATCTGACACATCGGCAGAGTCAGCTGAGACTCTGGGAGATACGGCTGACAAGCCTAAGTCCTCCGGTGCTTTGGCTGCACTGGTGAAGGTAGGAACTGTGCCAGAACTCATACATCAATATTTAGCAGTCACTGGATGTGTCTCGCTTGTTTTTTTTTTCTCCTGTTTGTTTGTTTGTTCTGTCTTTTTGCTTTTAAAAAAGTTTAATAAAGTTTAAAGAGTAATGTACGCATCTATAGCTGCACCCAGCTTGAATATCAATATGCATCATACTGTAAAGCAATGCATGCTTGTTTTTGGAGTTGAATTTTCAGATTAAACTTTTACCAAGATTTTGCTTTTTATTTATTGCTTCAGCCAAAGTTCTTGCCCATTTTCTGAAAGTCCGGAAACTTTTAAGAATAAATTGGCAATTAACCTCAAAATTACTTTTCATGCTCAGTACTTGAGGCTTATTTCAAAGTATTTGGCATACCTATTTGCTTTCTAACCTCGCCAAGATGAAATGCCTTTGCTGTCATACTAAACTGCTACTCTTTTATTCTCTTTGATTTATGAAAAATTTGATGTTACTTGGCTGCTGCTTTTTGGCTTGTGTTTGGAGTTCACATCTGTTTATTTCCCCTGGAATCCCAGCTCTTCCTTGAGAGGGAGCGCGCTGCCATCCTGGCTGAGGCTAAGACTGACGACCTCATCAGTGAGGCCCCCAAGCCGGCATTAGACCAAAGCGGAGAGTGGCAAGAGACATCAGGAGAGATCCAGTGGGTGGCAGCCGAAACAAATGACAGCCAAACTGAGAAGAAAGAGGAGGAGGATGAAGAGTTGGACTTAAATAAAGGTAGATATTTTTTGAGGGGTTTGAATGTGGGGTTTTGTGCATATAAGAGGAGCTGTTTTTAGCTTTGAGTAAAATTATGATCTAAAGAAATGCTGACTCAATAATTCAAGCTTAACTTAATAATGTCTGAAATAAGAATGATTTGTGTTTTGTGCCCAGAAAACTGCGAGATACCAGTAACTATAGAGCTTTGAAAAATATCCCCATTAAGTATTCAGTACTGATGGACCAATAAAAGACAGCCGTTTTGGTAATGGTCATAAGTTTTGAAGACGGATTTATCCAACATTGCTTTCTTCCAGCTTTTCAAGTGACATTGAATTTCTAGTATTTTACAGACCAAACAATGACGAAAATATCTCGTCCTGGGGGTATGATTAGCCGTTTTTTTGACTACGTTTGATTTTACTTTTTATAGTTTACCTTAAAAACTGTTTACCTTGCCTTGTTTGATATCACTTTTTTTCAAACCAACCTCATGCTTATTGGACAGTCCACCACCTTTTCACCTGTTCCTTATAATTATCTGATTTGTTGATATTGTGCATTTTTCCACCAATAGGAAAGGGGGTGTCGTGAATCCTTTTTTTTCCCCTTCATAAGCACCCCTTGCTAGAAAGCATTACGTTTGTGCCGTTTATTTGTGCACGAAACATGCATCAAATGTGAGGACTGTATACGGGGAAAAGCACGGTGTACATTATTGATCATAACTCTTGTTTTACTTGGCCTATCAACACAATTTAAAAAAGTGGTACATAGTTTGAACTCCTATTGAAATCAGTGCAGCAGCGTCCCGATGCTATGTCATCTTAAATAGGCGATGCCATCTGGACATGCCGGCGTGTCCATCAACCCCAGAGGGTTAAAAATCTACAGTTTGAGCTCCGTGTGCAAATTCAGGAAGAGCTTTCCACTGCAATTATAAAAGATGCTTATTGAGCATGTTAATTCCTTGATTTACATAAACTCTTTGGATGCTGGCGAGACAGAAGTATTGGGGCAGATTGATGACTTAAATTTACTATAAAAGTCTAATTTAAGTGGTGGTGTATGGAGCAGCTACAAAGTTCTCTTCTTGTTGGCACTCGTTGATCAGGTTATTTGTTGAAGGTCCTCCAACTGTTTCCCAGTAAAAGTTTAATGGTGGCTACAGGAATGGGCGCTGCTGGTTAGGAAAGAGAATCCACAGATGTTTTTGTTCTCTTATCTTTGAGACTGTGAGAACCCCAGATCAAAGTGCTGTCTTCACATTCCTTGCAGTCAACGACTAAGTTGGAGCTCGTTTATAAAAGCTTGAATATAACACAATTTTGACATTGTTTTGTCTTTGTTTTTATTTATTTATTTCTGCCATTTAAGAAAAAAATCTGAAAAGCAATGATTTTTTTGTTGAAAATGGTTTGAGAACCCTTTAAGAATAGCTGTGATAAGGGTTTGCTCCTCATGGCTCCACCGCGCTTTCTCTGGTCATTGAGTGATGACGTGCAACTACATCAGCTCTTGTTTTGCTGTCGGTGTCTTTTTTAGAAGGCCTTGATGTAGAGTGCAGCCGTGCTTTTGTCAAATTAGCTTCGACACTTTTATCTGTTTAAATTTAGCCTCTTTCTCAGCTGTGTCCGCAGTGGCCCAGGCCTGTAGCAGCATAATTAAGGGAAGGTTCAGGGTCACCTGATCCAGCCCTAACTGTGAGCTTGATCAAAAAGCAAAGTTTTTAGCCTAATTTTTAAAATTATAGAGGTTGTCTGTCTTCCAAATCCAAATTTGGAGCTGGTTCCACAGAAGAGAAACCAAAAGCTGAAGGCTCTGCCTCCCATTCTACTTTTAAGTGTCTTAGGAACCACAAATAAGCCGGCAGTCTGAGAGCAACATGCTCTATTGGGGTGATACGGTACTGTGATAAGATGGGTAATTTATTCAAGACCTCGTATGTCAGAAGGATTTTAAATTTGGTTCTGGATTTAACAGGAAGCCAATATGGGAGAAATATGTTCTATTTCTAGTCCCTGTCAGTACTCTTATTGCATCATTTTGGATCAGCTTTTCGTTTTGTTTTTTTTAGGACAACATGATAATGAATTGGAAGTAATGCATGCATGACCTAGGTTTTTCAGCATCACTCTGAGACAGGATGTTTCCAATTTTAGAGATGCTGCACAAATGCAAGAAAGCAGTCCTAATTATTTAATATGTGTGTTGAAAGACATATTCTAGTCAAAAATGCCTTTAAGATTTCCCTGTGCTACTGGAGGCCAAGGTAATGCCATCTTGAAGAAGAATCTATTCAGACACCATGTTTCTAAGAGTTTTAGGTCTGAGTACAATAACCTTTTACCTGAATTTAGAAGCAGGAAATTAGAGGTCACCCAGGCCTTTGACATTCATGCAGTTTAGCTAATTAGTTTGTATAATTTTAATGCCTGTGGCATGCTCTAATCTCTCTGCTAAAATATTATGATCAACAGTATTGAACGGTGCACTGAGGTCTTGCTGGACAAGCACAGATGAGTCCGCTGTCAGAGGCCATGACATCGTTTGTATTTGTAACCTTCACTAATGCTGTTTCTGTACTGTGATGAATTATGAATGCTGACTGAAACTCTTCAACCACTCAGCAGACGATCAGTTAGCTGTTTTACAACTACGCTTTCAAGAACGTTTGAGATGAAAGGAAGGTTGGAGATCGGCCTGTAATGAGCTAAGACAGCTGGGTCAAGTGATGGCTTTATAAGTAACAGTTTGATTACTGCCACCTTAAAGGCGTGCGGTATGTAATACATTAATAAAGACATATTGATCGTATTTAAGATCGACACATTAATTATTGGTAGGATTTTTTCGTTTTTAATAGACACAGTGATGGCTCGGAGGAGGTTAACTGAATGAGATCCATTTTTTGGGGGGGGGGTAGCTGAAAGTAGCTGTACATAATGTTACATGTGTGAGTATATTTTTTTCTTTAATGGTAACGTTTTAATTTGATGAAATAAATGAAGGCATTACTAGTTAAGATTAAGGAACACTTGGATGGCTACAGTGTTGCAAAGAAAGCCAGCGTTAGTCTTATTTTCTGTCAGTCAGTCATGAATAGCTTTTTTTTCTAGAGCAACAAACTCTTCCCTGGCTAACAAAAGATTTTCTAAATTAGTGAGACGCCATTTGCTCTCCAGCATGCAGGTCATTTGCTTTAAGCTGCGTGTTTTAGAGTTACACCAGGGAGTCGAGCACTGCTGATTTGAGGCTTTTTCAGGAGCCACAGTATCCAGAGTCATGCGCAGTGAAGATGTAAAACTACTGACAGGATCTGTGGGAGCAGAGTTTAGGTGCACTGTGGTGGCACTGATGAAGATGATAGTGGAGGAAAAATATCCACAAATGTTACTGCACTTTCAGAAAGACATCTACTGTAATGACATTTATTATTGTTCAGTTTCTGTTCTGTTCTGTTCTGTTCTGTTCTGTTCTGAAGAAGATGCAGAGTGATTTAAAGTGGTGGGGGGAGGGCTCATTTACATTTTGAGAGAAGCCACTTGAGTGTAATAATAGATTAAATGCAGTGTTGAGGTTATTTTCCGCATCTCCACGGATGTTTAAGTTCCACGGTGCAGAGACGTCACTAATGAGTGATGGAATTTTGCGTCACAACTATTGTTACCGTCGATTCGTTTTTCGAGCTCTGTTGAAGTTCAAGCTCAGAAGTACTTTGTTCTTTAGTGTTTGCTAGTCCTTTGAATGCGTCCTCCAGTAGCACAGTAAAGCAGGACAAACGGCACTGATGTGGATTTTCATCATGACTCATTCTTTTCAGTGTCGTATAGAACAGCGAAGCTAAACAGCTAAATATATAGTGTGTAAGTAATTGTGAAACCACCTCTCTCCCCCTGTGCTTACTACAGCTCTGCAGCATGCAGGCAAGCATATGGAGGACAGCATTGTCGCGTCCTACACGGCTCTACTGCTGGGTTGCCTCTGTCAGGGCAGCCAGGTGAGATCTTGTGCAATTTCCATATTTATTTTTCCTTTTCATAATCTTCCTATATTTGTTGCTCACTTGCCTTTTTTTTCCCCTCCCTATCCTTAGATTAATGTGACTACTGTGAGAGACCATCTACCTAAAGGAGATTTCTCCATCATGACAGAAATGCTGAAGAAGTTCTTGAGTTTCATGAACCTCACTGTGAGTGTGACTGTCGGGATCAGCCCCCCCCCCCCCCCCCCCCCCGCCCGCCGAGCC
>VOQJ01025892.1:49512-61082 GCA_015052665.1 Apistogramma diplotaenia | reverse complement strand
ATACAAAACCTTTTTCCTTTTTTCTTTACAATATTTTGTTTTTTTCCAAAGCTTTTTTTTTTTTTTCCCAAACTGAATCAGCTTCACAGAGTACTTCATAAAAACCATGATTTTTTGGTTCCCAGGTGGGTTTTTTTTTTACATTATAGAAACTGTTAAAGTTGTGCTGTACAACTCAAATCCTTCTTGTGGAGCTCTGTGCTTTTTATTATTTCTAGGTTTAAGCTGTTCTATGGTTCCCATGGCTCTTACAGGGCCGAGTGTTGGGACACACCAGTATGAAAGCTCACACAATGCAGCCTTTCACAGTGTCTGCCACCTCGCACACGTCCCTCAGCAACATAATTAGAGTCAGTGTATTGGGAGGTCACCACAGCCAGCTCACAGAAACACAAATATTGCCACAGAGGAACAAAATGCATTCTGGGCACTTTTTTTTTCTCATTTGAACTTAGATGAATTGAATTTCACAGCGTTAGCATGTGAACAGCACTGATGCCTTAAGTTATGATAACAGAATTAGTGCAGGGGAAGGATTTCTTCCCCATTTGAAGTCAGGCAGAAGGTCTTGGCCTTGCAGAAATAACATCAGGACTTCAGGGGAGAACAGACTACGGCCCCAGTCTGTAGACTTGAGCAGCCACAAATGCTTTTACAAAGGGCTAAAAATAGACCAGGATTTGTGTGCTTAAAATTATTAAATCAGACTCCCTGCAGTAAAACAAGACCCTGTGAGGCCCAAACAGGAATACAAAATGCTGTGAAAAGATATTTGAAAGTCAAAATCCTCCCTTGTGAATATTGATGACTCGCACCATACCTTATTTATATGGACCTGCTGCTGGTATTGTTTCTGTTTCTCCAGGAAGTGCTGGTGTTGCTGCTGGATGACAAGCTGAGCCAGTGTGTTCTGAGGCAGAGGTGCCGACTGGGTTCTGTTCAAGGGTCGATGTTTTGGTAGTTTGGGCCGAGTGCTGGAGGGACGATCCTTCATGGCCAGGGGGGACTGAGAGTGGGATGACATGGAGCCCTGGCCTTTAAAAAAAAAACAACAAAAAATCTCATTAAGTTTATCCCAAATTCATAACATCTGAATGAAGTAATAAAATTGTTCAATTTGTAAAAGAACATAATGCTTTTTTTTTAAATCAACTGGCACCATCTTACCAGAGGAGAGGATCTTCTGCTGCCTCATTTGCTCCTTCTGGAGAAGGTGCTGGAGCAGAGCCTGGTGACTGGGGCTCACCTTAGACTCCAGGCCCGTCTGAAGGGGCACAGGGCCCAGCAGGTGTCCGGGCAGCCCATGTTTGATTTCTGTAGATCTGTCTTTCAACCCCATAGCAGCCTGACAGGGGAGAAAAGTTATAAAGTTGTAAATAACTAATCTTAGAAAAAAAAAACCAAAAGTGAATCTCCAGAACTGGTTATTATGCACATTTCTTTAACATGTGCACCTCAATAATAACATTTATTATTCATGAAAATTGCTCTTGTTGCAAATTTCAGAAAAGACAACAGTGAAATTGGACCATTGATGGTTAGAAGCTGGTGTACAGACCTCTGTGGAATGTGCCAGAGAACTCAAAGATGATATATCATCTGTTATGTTATCGGGAGCTGCACTTGAGTGGACTTGGGCTTTTTAAAAGCTCTGATAAATGAGGTAATAGGGAAGGATAAGAGCACGCCTGACACAAGACACTGCAGAACAATATTTATCTAAGGTCGATAAAATCATTTGGGGCCGCAGGTCAGGGACCTGTGAACCCAGGCGGTCACTGATGGCAGCTTTTACAACCTACAGAGCAAGTTGAAGAGCTTACACTGACTAAACGACTACGCTGGTGTAGGCAGAAGGAGTTCGTGTACGAATATGTGCAAAATTTATACTCACGCTAATTGGCGAGGACGCAGTAGAAAGCCCCAAGGAAATGTTGGGTAAGGAGGGAGATGTGTATAAGCTCAGCATGGGGACAGAGCCCTCAGGTCGGAAGAGTCTTGGCTGGGAAGGCCATCTCTACATCAAACATGCAGAAGAAAGCAAGAGAGAGACCAAAACTTAGAGGAGGCTGCAGATTTAGGAATCCAACTATGCACAATTTCACAAGCCAAACATGAGCACAGGCATGAACGTAATGAACTATAACAAATAATGTCCTTTTTTTTTATGTGTGGCAGGTAGGAAAACAATGGTACCAGCGAGCATGGTATGCCATTATAAAGCAACCTTTAAATCTACTTCTTTATCCTCAGTTCCTCCTTTCCCAGTCAGCCCTCTGCCTGTTTCTACTCCCCGGTCCCCACCCTCAAGCTACTCTCTCAGAGAACATCAGCAATGGGGCATACTTCCTGTACCCAGCTGAGCAGCGGACCAGCATGTGGTTTTGGAACAGCCATGTTTATCCTTCCAACCCCTACCAGTACTCAGTGACCTGTATGTGGATATCCGGCCCGTATTTGACCCGAGGGACCCGTTCCCTCTGAAAAAGGATACCTAATGTAACGGTGCACAAACACGCCTTGCTTTTGCAGCAGGCATGAGGTCCACAAGCAGCCCCACAGTGCACCAGTGACTCACATGAGAGCTTCAGCTAGGGCCGATACAATAGCAATCCTTTGTGTTTATGTTGTTAGCATGTGGGTGTCTTTGGCTACCAGCGCCTGGGATATCAATTAAAATCCACAGTTTGACTGTCTCCCTAAGCCCCAACCTCCAGCCCGATGTCAGGGCGTCTCTCCCTTCGCTGTGTCACTGGAGGTCCCTGGGAGAGTAAACAGTGATGGTTAAGCAAAACACAGCTGCTCTGTTAAGATTGTTCAGAGATGTGTCATATCTGCCACACTTTATAATGGCCTGCTTTGTGAGCTCAGTCTGAGGGGAGCTCCGGTCAGTAACTCAGCCATGAATCTATTGGGAAACGCCTCAGAACAGCTCGGTACGGGAAAGCAGCCAGGCCAGTGACAGAAATACAATGACAAGCCAACAGCAGCCTTGCAGTTAAACTACACATCTGCTTGCTTTGCAAAGCATAAAAGTAATAGTACAGCACATCTGGAAGAAGAAAAAAAAAAACATTTGATAGAAAAAAAAAACACTGAAATTTCTGCTTTTGCATTTAGCATTTTGAGACAGATTGAATTTATTTTCCTACATAGTGCCATCTTTACGAAAGAAAACACGGGCAATCAGCATGTGGGTCAAGCTGTGCCCAGTTAATGTCAGTGTAGGAAGCCATTTTCACTGAAGTGTAGCAGACAGAAGGACAACTGGCTGTTTTTATAGCTGCGATAGTGCCCTGACTTTAAATTATTATTTTGCTATTCAAATGATGTGCGTGCAGAAAAGCTTAAGAATTTACCCCATTGCTTTATTTTTTTGGCACAACAATTGCAGTGCATAGTATTTATAAACCTACCTCAGTTTTTGTGGTAGTGGGCAGAGAGGAGGGTCCATTTTCAGCCCCCAAGGCACTGGAAGCCCCTATGGGAGAGCTGGGGCCAGAGCCAGGGGCACTATTAGTGGGCGTAGAATCTACAAAACATCAAGGAGTTAGACACAGTATGCATGCTTACACTCTACACACAACACACATGCACCGAGGCTTAGCAAAACAGCTGTGAGCCTCACAGCAGTTTAATGTGTATGGTCATGGCATGATTACAGTGGTGTTTTCTTACATCAAAGTGCAATGACCACCGTGCTATCATAATACCGAGACATATGCTCGTGTTGCTTTTAGATAATATTTTAAGAGCTGATAATAAGCTATAGAAAATGTTCTGCACATGCTGTAACAGAAACACAGGAATTCAACACACAGTCGGCTACGTTACACACCCATTAGCTCCAAAGCCCTCTTTTTGTAAGGAGTCATGATGTTTCCGTCTCTCCTCTTTAGCATCGGACTGCTTCTCCTCTCCGCCACCTTCTGCTTCAGTCTGGATCGCACCTTCAGGTTGGGCTCGGAGGCTAAAAATAAAAGACATTTTTCAGAAAGTCTCCATCATATGGAGATGGGTTATGCTATCGTGCGAGTTTATTCAAACAGGATGTGTTTATATAGCCTTACAGTAATGAATTGTATCAATGAAAGCAGTAAATAATGGTAAGAAGAACATAAAATAGACCATAAATATTTCCACAAAAAGCAATGTTGTCATGCACTGACATGTTACAACTTCAGTTTCATAGAATTTCTGAGCAGGTTTCAGATGAATTAAATGAGTCAGGATTGGGCCCATTTCCACCTCATCTGGACTAAATTAGGTTGAGCAACATGCAGGCTCTAAGTGAAATAGTCCGCTACCTGCCGCCCTGGTGACCACAGTCTGATACAGTAGCAACAGTTAAACTAACACAAAAACATGGCAGATGTTTGAGGCTCTCCCCACCCTCCCCCTCTTCCTAATGCAAACCAGAGATACCCAAATACACAAACAGAACACGCAACTCAAAAGCCTCACTCGCACACGGTCTGGCCTCAAATGATCCAGACTTATTATTAATGCGGTCCCCCCTCAGCACTGACCACCACTATCCCTCATGACAGACAATGCTTTCAAACTTTTCCATTTTTGTTCATTATAGATCAAAGATGTTGATCAAATGCTGACATTTTGGCTCACTTTACGTTATCTGAACACTTTTAAAGTGTGTCAGATTTACTCAGCAGCAATGCTCCAGTCCAAGACTGCAATTCTAACAATGCAAATAAAGCAATATAATCACCAAACGTTTTAACAGAAAGAATTAGACTTGGTCATACTGTAGGGTTCAGATCCCAGGGATTATTTTTCTTTACATTTGTGACAAGATTTGGCAACTGAGAATAAATTCTTGCTATGAAAATCAATACCTGTAGATAAATAGATTGGAGCTGAACCAAAAAAACAAACAATCCGACCATTTAAATAAGTACTGAAGACATGACCAGCTTTTGCTAACCCTTGATAAAAACTGAAACATGATCACTGAGCACTAAATTAGAAGAACTATAAGTGTGGCACATTTGGCAATGGAAAAAAAATATGATGCAAACCATTAAAAAAGGACAGCAGGCTGATTCATAGAAAGGAGTTCATTTTGAATGATGTAACCATCACTTGTTTTGTGGACAGTGACCCATGACCCTGTTAGTTATGCCTCATAAAGACTTCCCATCAGCCTTTTACAGATGAAAAACCACAGCTAACTTCACACACAAATAAATAAGCAGATTTTTTTTTTTTTACTGAAGGTACTGAAGTTATGTAAAGCCTCTGTTACACAACAGCCAACCTGTTTCAATTATTTAGTTGTGATCAATGATTAAAGAGGCCTTTCAAAATGTACAATATACAGCTATACATGACATAGGGAACACTGCGGGGTGGAGGAGAGGGAGAAGCGATGGGGGCACGGCTAGGAGAGTGGGCCAAATGCTGCTATTTCTGGCTTTTGTCAAAAGCAGCAAAACCCTCTTCCCTAATATGTGGCACAGACCTCTAATCCTGTGGGTGTGAGGTAGAATGAAAGAGAGCGAGGGAGGAAGAAAGGAGGCAGGAGAGATAAATGGAGAGAAAACGCTGTTGGGAGTCTTATGAATTTGCTTCACGCCCTGCTGCCTTGATTGCTTTCTATTTTTACACGCTGCTGCCACCAAGCTACGCATCCCAATTGGTCGCCACGGGAACGCCAGACAGCAGCTTGTGAACAAACACTTTCTCGCTGGTCTCCATGGAAAAAAAAAAAATGCCCCGATGCGCAGTGCAACAGGAGGCAATGATGGGAGCGGAAAAGCATATACTCCGAGTACCTGGTTCACTTAAGATCCAAGGTCTCAGTTGATGAAAACATACATTAATGCCTGCAATACAGCGCGGTCATAAATCAATCTCTTTACGTTATCGCCACTTAATCAGAATTTTACCTCTGCTGTCGCTGTGAGCGCTTGCATCCATTTGGGTCTGGAGGTGGACAGATGGCTATGTGGAAAGCTGAGGTGTGTGTGTTCTGTACATAAGGAGGCCAGCTATGCATTTTTCTGACATTCTTGTTTTAATTAATGCTGAACAGGAAATAAAAAAATAATGCTCGTTACATCAGAGACAAACTTTTGAACCAAACTGCAGTCTGTTCCACATCAGAAACCTTCATTTCTTTCATGAATGTTTCTGATACAAAATCTGATTATGTTCTTAACACAGAGAGGTTCCACACAAACTTCACTTTGTTTTTGCTTTGGGCTTTACAGGTTTTACCTTTGCAGGATTATTTTTGAAAATCTTTCCTGCACCTGCTGAATGCACACATTTAGTAACTGGGTCAAGACTGGGGAGGGTGTTGCACTTCTTACTGCTAAGCTGCAACTATTCTTGCCACAGACTATCTCGTGCCCTCGGCCTATTCCAGTACCAGGAATTGAAACAAAGAGGATATATCCCAGGTAAACAAGTTAATCATGTGAACTTTTTTAAACTACAAAGACACTAACACTGCTGCCTACTTTTAGGGATGGTTTACCTATTACCAAGACACCTAATAGCAGAGATCAGAGCACAGAGTTATTCTCTAACTAATGGTAAGTATATTAAAAGACCATAACCCAACAGGTTTGTACTCATTTACAGTTGAAACATTTCTCTCTAGATTTCATGCATTTTTACTTGTAGACTGCCAGGTGGTACTGTACGGTACCTGTACATGTACATAGCAAAGCGTGTGCTTACAATTGAGTACAATTCGCTTGGAGTTCAGTTCAGGAGTTGGTTCCTTTTTTCCAGTGGTGAGGAATTAAATACAAAGAGCTTACTTGAATAAAAAATAAACACAGCTACTGATCACCAGGTTATGAGTTTGTGAAAAGTATGCTACACGTACATCGCAAACCTCACTGTTAACCCCAGAGTCAAAGAGTAAAAGGTGATACTGAGCCGCCTGAAGCAGCGGGGAGTCGAACGTGGAGCATTCGAGTCATCTCCACTTTGTTTTGAGAGAGCTATCTTTGCTTAAACAAACAGCCCCGTCGAGGTTCATCCTGCTTGTGCCAGTTCTAAGTCGGCAACACCTGCCAATCAGCTATCAGTGACAGCCGGAGGTTCAGGGAACAGCACTACCTTTGTGCATCCCCCTCGCGTGCCAAGCTCTCAGAGGACTTTAATGAAGACAGACAGGAAGTGGGGGAGGAAAGGACTAAGCAGGAAATGACCACATATAGATCCAGGAATCCAGAGAGTTAGAAGTAGTTTTATCAGTGCAATTTAAAGCACCTTGAGGCGACTGCTGTTCTGATTTGGCACTATATAAACAAAATGAAATTGGAAGCGACTCAGACACAGAAACAGGGAGATGCCTGAACCATAAATGGATGCATGAATGTGTTTGAGAAGCAGGGAGAATGAAATGTTATTCTTTCCTTTTTATTTGTTTAAATGTGCCTTTTTGTGCTCGCACTAAAATGCAAACGATACCATAAACAGTCTCTCTGCTACTTTAGATAAATGGCTTTCCACGTTTCGCATTCCTTAGCTCGTGCCTTTGTCTAAAGGTGTATCTCAAAAGTGTAAATATCTATTTAGAGGCGATGTTCCTCCTCGTGTTCACAAAACCATATGACACAGATCGTGAAACAAAGCAAATAAAATCTCCTACAGCTTTCATTTACCTTTCTAATATTTGCTTTTGACGTGCGTTGGCTTTATTTTAGATAGAATTATTCTTCCTCATCTCCAAATTGTGTACACACACAACATGACAGGCCTGTAGTTAAATAGCTCAACAGGTATAAGTGTTTTCCAGCTTAATTAAAAGAGACACAGACGGGAAAAGAAGAGAATATAATTTGGTGACCTCA
Organism: Apistogramma diplotaenia; assembly: GCA_015052665.1. Taxonomy (NCBI): domain Eukaryota; kingdom Metazoa; phylum Chordata; class Actinopteri; order Cichliformes; family Cichlidae; genus Apistogramma; species Apistogramma diplotaenia. The sequence goes on along the minus strand of VOQJ01025892.1, from coordinate 53,250 downwards.
TTGCCAAATTATGAAGCTTTTAACTTGGCGAGCTTTAATGCCTGTGCAAACCGAGAGCAGCAGGAACTCCTCAAATTTTAAACCAACAAACCTGAGCCGCTTTTTGCTGACAACCTGTGTTTTTTTCAAAACAGGTTCTCAAGCCCATAATTCAGAAGGAATTAATCTGCCATAATTCTTTCATTTACCACTAATCAGCTTCAAAGAGGTCTTTGAACTTGGTTTATTATTATAACATAGGAGTAAATGTGGACCTTGTTAAATAATGGAAAAAAATAACACATTTATACTTGTGAAGTGAAACGTGAAAACTGCACTGTCGTCTGTGCTCATCTGTTACGTTTATAAAAAATATAAAGAGGAATAAAGAAGCTCAAGTTAAGCCCTGGAAGAATGAGGAGGGGAGTGTAATGATTAGTAAATATAAAATTAGTAGTAGAAGAAGACAAACAAATAGTTAAAACAAGATGTGTATATTTACATATGTATGTACAGCATGCATATTTATTCGTGTTTCTATTTCCATTGTGTCTGCATGTGCTAAATAGCCAACCTGTCTTTCTCAAGGGGAAGTCGTCCTTGCTCTCTATAGGTGACGGCAGAGTGTACTGGCAAGTGGGCGATGTGCCGCCCAGAGGTGGAGAGCTTTGGTCCAGTGATGTGTGGTGAGAGGACCTGTTAATACAAGAACAAATAAGATTTCAAGACACCTGATATGATTTTAAGCTGTAATACATGTTTCTGTGTGATGCATAGTATTTTATTAAACTCCAAAGCAACAAAAAGCACTTACGTATACCAGAGTTTTGGGTGCTGAATGAAAGAATGATTAGCTCCATTGCCTGCAGAGTCTTTTGCTGATTTGCTCAGCAGAAACTCTTGGAGTTTCTGCTTCACTTCTGTACTAGCCACTGCACCTGTGAGACCAACACACAGAACGACCGGGATTGGGGTTACCTTAGGGCTATGATTCACGACGTATAACTGCACGCTTCTTACTTTCAGATTTCTGTTTCTGTATCACATTTATTTTAAAACTTTCGATTGAGATCTGTTCTCAATCCATTCTCTTCTCTGTAACCCGTTTTGACTGCATTTACATGACTCTCCTACAAAATTATGTAGGAAGATCTCCCCCTAGTGGTCAAAGAGAGCTACACTATTCCTGCTGTGATACTGCACAGAGATGTTCTTTCAAATCCACTGGCTACAGTTGCAGGGTACAGTTTCAAATGACCTGCCTTGACAAAGTCATAAATCTCATCTATTATTAGGTATAAGGTAAAAACAGAAATGAAACACTATATCTGGCTCTATTTTCATTGTGCTATTCAAAGACATTTTCTCCTAAACACCCAGCCTAAATGTCACCTGCCAACTTTATGTCATCAGCTGCATTTACTGGTTAAGTACCATCACCATCACCATCACCATTATTGTTTTATTGTCCTTTATATCTGATGGTTAAAGAATATTAGAGCTGTGTGATTTACTTTGTTGCCAGACATCATCCAACAGTTTGAGCAAACATTGAGAAATGCAGTAGCCAGAGGGCAATTTATCCTCTTTACGAGCAGCACTTACAGTCAGAAAATACTTTGCATGATTTTTTTTACATTACTACTTTTGTATCAAATATAACATGACTGAGAGTGCCATTAGTAGAGGTAAGTACGTAAAAGTGGTCTTAAAGGGGGGGGGGGAAATCTATATTTTCTTATGCACAGTTTTTGGGGTATCTGCATCTATTGTCCCTCCAAAATAAAAACATTTTAACTCAGCTGCTCACTGCTGATTATTTCCAAACTAACATCCTAACACATCCCTACAAAAACAATTTCTTCCACATAAAAGTTTTTATCCTAGTAATATTGATGTCAACAGAATAGGCGCATGGCCCAAAGGGAAAACTGTATTGTTTTATTTTTCAGCGAGCTACAGTAATGCTTTCCCATCGAGCTGTTATATGCATATTCTACTTCAGCTGTTCAGCCAAGCTAATGCATTAAAAAAGAACTGATGGCTGAAAGCGTGTGTGTCCCCACGCTTGCTTTTGTCTGAGCTCTTTATTAAAAAAAAAAAATGAAAACAATGGCGGTGTCGAGCTCTTACTCTCTCGGGAGCGCTCCTTCCCCCTGAGGCTCAGGCTGGAAATGTGGTGCTCTCGTCGATGCTTCTCCTGCTCCTTGTCCTGCTGGTTCTGCTGCTGCTGTTGCTGCTGCTGCTGCTCCAAACGGCGCTCCTTCTCTGCAAGTTCCTGCTGTTGTTTCATGGCCTGGAGCTCCTGCTGAAGCTGAGAAACATGTCGGCATCACATCAGCATGAACACAGCAGTTTTTTGTTTTTTTTTAAATGATAGTGGTTTTGGCTAAATTTTGCACTTTCTATTTTGCAGTGATGGCTAACTTTGTTTTTGATTGTAAAAAGCATAAGTCATGCTGAGCTGTAATGTATTGCTCAACACTACTCCCTGCTGTGCTGAGTTGTTTCCCCTTTTCTGCACTTTTTTAAGATTGTCCTTAGTTACACAGTTTTCTAGTGATCTGTTATATGCCATGCTGTGTTGTGTTCTGTTGTTCTGTGTTGTGCTGTGCTGCGCCACTGTGCCTCCATGCAATTGTTCAAAGCTAACCTTGAGATGCTCCTGGAGCTGAGCCTGGTGCTGACGGGTCAACTTTTCATGCTGCTTCTGGAACTCGCTGATTAGCAACTGCTTCTGGATCTGCTGCTGTTTCTGAATGAGGAGCAGCTCCTGCTGCAGCTGCCTCTCCCACAGTCCTGGGTCCGAGCCTGGCCCCAGCATCCTCAGATCTGTGCGAAGGTCCAAAGGAGATAGGGGCTCCACTGCCAATGGCACGTCTGGCTTAATATCCACTGTCGCACAGAAACGGGAAAGCAGGGAGCACAAAAAGAGATTTGTGAGTCCTAATTGCACCCTTACTAACTCAAGTCACACAACCAGAGGCGGCCTTGTGCAATTTGTAAGGAATTTTAAACGTTAAAGAAACATGTTAAGGAAGACAGACTAAAGTGAAGCCTTAGGGGAAGACAAGGTTCAGAAAGGAGAAGCAAATCCTTCTCTCCCATGATCCTCAGAAACCTGCAATTATAATAGTTTCTATAAACAAACATGGGATCACATCCGTCAGCGCAGTCTACTGGGAGTAGCTGCATATGGACATTTGGCACAAAATATTGAAGTGGTCATGTAGAGTGTTTATATAAACCCTGTCTTCCCATTTGATAAATAAATAAAGGGATTCTGTCAGGCAGATATCCCTTCTTAACATAAATAATTTAAGGTGAAGTAGATTGGGAATCTGCATGTTTGCAGATCCATGCTTCTGTGATCTTTCCTTCTCTAGTCTTGAGTGCAGATGCTGCAATGTTCGCATCGGTAAGAGCTGCCTCTATTATAAGTAATTGCCAGATACAAAGTGAGAGGGCATCCCTTTGGTCTCCAAGCTCTATATATAGCCTGTTCCACAGAGAAAATCGATTGCCGGTTAAGAACATAGGAGACAGGGCTACTTCATCTCTCTTTTCCATAGAGAATGTTTAGTGATTGTACAATATTTCCCTTATCATTCGTTGCTTTTGCTTTAATCCACATTACTGTATCCAGCTTAAGTAAGATTTTTTTTTTTTTAGGCTCACATCTCTGAACCAATTTTAGATATTAAAAAAAAAAAAAGGTATTTTTTTGTTTTTTTGTGGCCAGTGAAAAAAAAAATTATC
>VOQJ01025892.1:0-28123 GCA_015052665.1 Apistogramma diplotaenia | reverse complement strand
AAAAAAAAAAAAAAAACACATTTCCAGGTTGTGGCTCAGTGGAAAATGTCACGACTTGCTCTTACACGGCCAGTTCCGGTCCACCTTTACTGGCGGATTCAATCGATTAGCGAACGACCACCTGTGACCGCAGAACAACCGTTAACTCTTCAAATATTAATGCGCGAACCTCGCTGTCTAGCACGCAGTCTGTGATGCCCAGCCACATTGATGTTCACTGTTCTTACACAACTGGAAACTGAAATGTAAATATAACTCAATACTTTGTTCGTACCGGCTAGACTGCCTTGTTAAAGCTCTCATAAACTCCTAAATATTTCACAGCAACATTTTTGTGACACATACTAGTTTTATACATGTATTTTTGTCGCTTAGAAAGGCCGAAATGAACTCTTTCGCTACCTTGAGGGCACGGTTGAGGGCTTGAAGTGCGGGATGAAGATAGCTGTCTGTAGGGGGATGAGGATGCAACGGGATGCAGCTATAAATAGCCTTAGCTGCTTCGTCAAAAGAGGGCATAAAATCCTAGCCAGGATAGTGGCAGGCTGAGCAGTCTGTCTGCTCCACTGTCCTCTTAATAATCGCAGTGCCGGCGAAACGAGGGCAGCTCCGGTCGCTGACTGTCCTCAGCAGGTGCATCGCTTAAGTTCATAAATCAGCTTCTTTTGTGAAAAATATCTTTTACTGGTCTTATGCAGTGTGAGCTTTACAGCTGGTATGCTAATAATCTGTGCAACTTTTATTCTGTTTATTTTTTATCATATAGAGCTGTTTATCATGATCATTATTAGTATTATTAGATTATCAGCGATTTGAATTAGAAATGAGTGCGCATATAATAATAAAACGACTGTGGGACACTTGTACCTGCTGTTAAGAGGCTGTCATTTTCATGTTATTGCATAAGATAAAATTCCAAATGTGAGTGTTTTGACAGCTGCATACACTTTGCAGTGACGCACCATCTAAAAATAGAACCTACAGAGGCCAATAACAGTATCATTAAAATGGAAACAGCGCCATCTACTGGTAACTACTCGCTCTCGTTTAGTTACTGTTAATAGGTGTGACGGGAGCGCGTTCATCTATGAATTAAGAATAGATTAACAAATATTAAGATGCCCAGTTGTCAGACAGGTTTGCCTTACCAATTATAAAATAAACAAATAAATAAACAAAAGCTGCAGCTCTCAGTCATTGTGCTCCTTCCCTTACTTCAAAGTGATGAAGGAACAATGAAGCTGCACCAGCTTTGCATTTCCCTCCCTCTCTTCTGGTTCTACAATTACCACTTTGTTAAAAGGAGATGCTTTTATCTCAGGCTGGACCAATGTCTCACTGATTATGTGATCAGCAGAAATTATATGCAGATTTGTCATCGTCATAAATCTACAGCTGTCCATGGACTCACATTTTTATTTGTCACTTCAAAGCATTCTTCAGTAGCTCTCCTTACATTACTGTTCGGCCCCATGGAAAAAAAATGTCCAGATTATCTGTTTTCAAGTGTTTTCCCACATAAATGCTCAAATCTTTGGATGTTCACATGTGTCCAGTTTGGTCTGAGTGATACAATGCTACTTTAGTCCATTTGAGGCCTTACGTGTGCCTTTTAGGAGACAGTGTATCACAGAAATGTGTTAACAATCTGATCTCTGACTCTATATCAGTGCTGCAAGAACAGTGGTGGGAAACAAAGAGATGAAAGATGAAATCCCTTCTGTTCCCATCTTGTCACTGTCCTCCAGCAGGTGGGACTGACCAGTGGGTGACACCACTTTCATCCCAGAATCCCTACTGTCCAGCTGTTTGCCATCTCTCATCCTGACATCTGGATCGACAGGGGCACAGGCAATCATCGGTGCATCTGCGGCATGATCCTGCAGCCATGTCATCACGCCTGTCTGTGCCTCTCTGCGGGAGGCCACAGCTCGCACCTGGACACTAAAATCTGTGTCTTCTTTCTTCACAAATATGCATATATTCAACAGATCATCATCTATGTATTTGCACTGCTTGAGAGAAATGCAGCGCTGTGAAAAGCACTTCCTAATTTGTTAAGAAGTAAGTGCATACCTTTAATAAATCATAAATTAACTGTGATTAACCACATTTTTTTTGGAATTAGCACTAGCCACGCCCAGGCCTGGTTACTGTCTGACCTGCTGAATCAAGACAAAGTGAAGCAGGCTAAAAGTTCCCAAAGTGACACATCATGCCACAATTTAAAGACATGCGTCAGTCTGGAACGACAGGGAGAGAGATACCTGTCTGAACATATTCCACTGGTTCTCCCATATCAACGACAAAGAGGTACATGGTCATATAAGGCTGGTGAATTTTAATGAAAAGAGTCATCTTAATAAACTGGAAATCTAGCTAAAGACCAACAATGTCTTCCTCACAAATCCTAATTAAACCTTTTGCAAATTACAATATATCTAGTTGTGGTTAAAAATATTCCTTTCAAGTCCGAAGAAATGTTTCTACTTACATATTTACATATTTAATTATTCTATGATATATTAAAAGCTTAAGGTCATTAGGTTATATTCTTTGTGTCATATATTCTTCTTTCCCCGTCTTTCACTTTAACAAACACGGCCGACAAGGGGTCCTGTAAACAAGAAGCATGTAAACACAAAGGTCAGCGGGCAGTTTTTAAAGCATGGTGGGAATTGGGGAGGTATGTGTGTAAGCATCTGTTTTCTTCATTTATGCTTTTACTACATTTCTTCTCCTAATTTGTGGGAACCTCCTCTCCATCACAGCCCTGCCAGTGAGAAAGTATTCCTGCTGGGGTTACTTTGGCCTTTGGGAGGGCTTAGAGACAGATCCAGGAGGATTACCCTCCAGCAAAGGTGATCGGCCTATATCCAAAATCATCCACATAGCTGTAACAGCTTTTTCAATCTCCCCAATCTGTAAATCCAGTGCACTGAAATGTGAGACTACCCAGGAAAGTCAGTGAACACAACCCACATTCTTTCACCAAAGCCCTGCTACCTTGCTCACTTACTGGCTGTTCCGTCCTGCTTTTTTATTAGCGTAAACACCACGAACACCCACACTTCTAAGAAGATGCCAGAATAGCGAAAGCATTTCACTACATACATATTAATAACATGATTTTGTCATGCAGACGAATTCAGTTTCATAATCAATACTAGCTGGAGCAATTGTTAGACATAGTGTTATTAATGTTTCACGGTTATAGCACATTAAGCTGCATCAAAATGTTCTCATCTTACATCCATTTGTTTGTTTGTTTTTGTATGGCTGAAGAAGCTTCAGTGTAAACATGAAATTTCAATTGTTACAATATGACTGTACAGTACCACTGCAGCTCTTCTATTCTCAAAACGCCATGTAGTTTGTGAACTATTGTCTCTACCAGAAATGCCTACCACTCAGCTCATCTCTGTGACAGAACCATTGAGTCAGTACACCATAGACAGACATGCCCTTTGGCACTCTTCCTGTCATTCCTGCCAGTCCTGTCTGTTACATTCTCACTGTACAGAGGAAATTACTGTTCCACATCATCAGCTGTTGTAATTGTTGCGTTCCATGAATGATTTAAATGCTCAAAATAAAGACGCCCTTGTTTTGGGGATTAATGATGCATAGACCTCTTTTGTGTAAAAGGATTTCGTTTTCTAATCCTGTCAAAGTTCTCCGATCAGTAACACTTGTTCATGTTGCTCTGAATAGTTTGAACTAATGCAAAACAAGGGCAGCCTGCAAAAGACCCCGCCCCCTACCCCCACCACCCGAAATAAAAAAGAAAGATTGATTGTTTTAAATTGAAAATTTAGAGTTCCACTGCTTGCAATTAAAAGGGGAGTCACTAGATGGCCGTATTTCATCACATTTTGCATTTAAAGCCCACCAGTAATTCATAGTTTTATTAGCTCCACATTTCAGATCTAATTGACTTGTTTTCCGTGGCGCAAAATATTCATATAGCATTGTTTGTTTGTTTGTTTTTTGTGTTGGTATGGTTACCTTTTTTCAGGAGCGCCCGTCAGCCCGGAGAATACATAATACTGCTGTCAACACTTAATTCCCAGTGGCATCCATTGAGTTGCTCCAGTGGTAGCGTAGCATGGTTGTCGCACTTGTGCAACTTCAGGATGAGTCACAGTGTGTAAATAGAAAAAAACATTCAGCTGTTCTCTAAACACATTTCTTCAAAGCAGCGCAGCGTGGATACACTACAGTGTTAATACGTTTTTCGTAGAATACATGGTTCTAAATTGTTCCTTACAAAATATTTATACTTATGAGCCTTGAGAGGAGTGCAATGTTTAACAAAGTGCGTCTGTCACAGAGTGCAGTTAGCAACAACCAATCAGCAATTCTCTTACTGTCAGTTAGAGGATGCTCGACCTATTGAATTGCGTCTTTTGGGGGAGGTGAAATATGGTGGCGGCAATGTTATGGAGTTTCCGCTACTCCTCTCGCTTCCATGCCATCAGGTTAGGAAGCTAGCGAGTGAGCTAAGCTAGAGTCACGCTAGGCCTTCAGCAGAACCAGCAGCAGAGAAACCGAGATTACCAGCTGTCGTACGGAAGGAGACCGATATTCCTTTATGAACCTGCATGAGAGCAGTTAAAATCCCACAAATATGGTGGTTCTCAAAATTCGAGACCAGGTAAGTGATGGCTGTTGTTAGACGTTTGCCCTAAGTTTGAGCTATTGGCTGGCTAATGTTAGCTTCAATTTCAGCGTCCGCCAGCGGAATGTAATTCGAGTCTTTTGAGCTCGTCTCTGAAACGGAAGCATTTCCCTAAGCTAGAATTTGAATTGTCCCAGATGAGGTGAAAGCTGGCTGAAGTGCTGCGTGTACATTCGGAGCCCCGTTGTTGCTATCGCGGTTTCACTCAGACACACTTTAGCGGTTGTTGAGTTTGAAAGCAGCTAATGATGCTGTGTTTATTTCCAGCAATTAGTCTAGACCCTGCGTAAACTGCAACCAGCTAGTCCACTTGTCAAGTGACTAGTTGGAATATTGTGAGACAATAACGCCAAATCGTGTTTTGTTTAGTCTCTTACAAGCAATTTCATCGTCGATGATGACCAATAATTTCCTGTAAGTGGCTGGTGAGATTATTGCCATGACAGCGAAAGCGATCTGTTGATTGTGATATTACCGTGACAGCTAAATGTCTGTGGTATATTTAAGTCAGCAACACTCCACCAGTGAGGTTTGTGGTAGATGTAAGTGTAGAAAACACTTAGATAATAATAGAGCCTTTATGCACTGATTGGCCTAACTATCTTGTTTGCTGTCACCATGGGGCAGGATAATCGAGTGATGGGATCCGGCCAAAGCTTTAAGCCAGTTTGATGACTTTTTCTTTATTTTTATTTTTTAAGAGGATTTATAACCTGTTATAGTTAGGCTATGTCTGTATTTAGATCCCTTTAGTGTGTGCCCTTATGTAAAAACTCCAAAAAAGGCAGTTTAGATTAGTTATTAATTTTTTTACCTAGACACATTTATACCGTGTTAGTGGCATACAAGCAGGTAAACTGCTGTGTAATGCTTATATTTAATGTATGAGGTGACTGGTAGTGTGACAGTATTAGACGTTTCCCTCTCCTTTTTTTATAATCTAATAAACACTTGACACCTACTTTGTGAAAACCAGAATAGCTCCGTGTTATCATTTTAAGGGCTTTGTTTTGCACATGTCTGCTATTCGTGTCACATATGTAGACGCATGTGTCTTTTATGGTCTGTGTGTGCTTGAATGATCGGCTCCTGTGAGCCGGTGGAAGTTGCCAAAGAGCTGTCTCCATGGTGATGGTATTAACTAGCTTGGCTTGTATGAAGAGAGGAGGCGCACAGTCCAGCAGTGAGAGAGGAGCATAGAAAATCTCCTACACCACCACCACCACCACCACTCATGCAGGACACGGAGAACTGAAAACAACAAAATGCAGATCTGTGCTTTCCCCTTTTTTAAAAAAATGTGGGGCAAATTGTGTATGAAGCACAAGTGTCCGCTTGTTTGCCTGAATTTGTCCCCAGTTAGTCCAACCTTCTTTGTGCCCTGCAGACATTCATGGGCATTATAATAACTAAACAAGCATATTGTCCTTGTGTTTTTAGAAAGCCCCTGTGTGTTGCTTGCTTGCTTTCGAGATTGTAATGGTGATTGTACAAGTTTGTGATAACTTGATGGTTTCGGTACACACAGTTTCAGGGAGTAATCTCTACATATATCTTGAATGCCTGTTGATGGCTTATCCATAGCAGGGCGACCTTGATAGATTTTTCATTTGTTAAAGAGAAACAGTGGCACTTACAATGTGCAGTAGGCTCAGTATACCTACTGCTATTACAAATCTTTTCTGGTGGGTAACGGTGAATGTTCATGGTTCTATATTCAGCTTAAAGCAGAGATATGAGGTTTTTAGTCTGCAAATATAACTAGCTGTGGTTGGTTTAATTTGTAAAGCATGTGGCTTAGGGTGCGCTTTTATAAACTAGATGTCTTTTGTATGTGCATAAGTTTTTACAAATTGCATGTATGCACATTAGCTTAATTGGCTAGCTGGACAGCCTGGTGGGTTAAATGATTGGATGCTAATGAATGCATGTGCTCCATGATTCTGACTGTACAATGAAAATGATTTTAAGGAAAGGAAAGAGATGGACTTTTTAAATTATAAATGAAGTCAGTGTTTTTGTTTCCCCTTGAATAGTAGGCTTATTTAAGAGCTTTTCAGCTTTTTCAAGCAAATATTTATTTAAGGCAAGTAAAGGTCAGGAGCAGATAATATACGGTTTCATTATACAGCAGCCGATTATTTTAAAACCAGCTGCCTTCTGTCAGGACACTCCTGCACTTTTCATTATTTTATTTTGTTTTGGATATATGTTCTCTCAGTCGTTCAAATATTATGATTTCTCACTTATAGTGTATTGCTTATGAATATAGTTTGCCACTGGTTTCAACTGTAAGCGACCCCCCACAAGGGCCTGTTAGAGAGGAGGATTTTATTTTATTATTTTTTTGACTTTTAAATGTCAGGAATGCTCTATTTGGAAGGGATCCCCTGTACTGAACCCAGCCTCTTCCTACAGGGCATGCAGTCGATCAAAGACTGATCAAAGACTCCAGTGTTTCCCATATTGTTCCTTGGTTTCCAAAGCAATGTAATGTTGCAAAATATAAACAATATTTTATTCATGGTAATTAGCTGGGGTTTTTTGTTGTGGTTGTTGTTTTTTGGTTGTTTTTTTTTTTATACTTACTTCAGCTATGAATTGCAAGCATTTAGTCAGTCTAAAATGTCAGGAGTGGCTGACTTTTCTTCAGGTTTCTCTTTGAAAAGAAAATAGCGAAGCCAACAGGAGAAAGTGTTATCCAACATGAAGGGGGATCTTTGCAGTACTGCATTTACAATCCAGTGTGACAAGACACATTTATGGTGTGGCAAACCATCCATGCTGAGCAACAAATGAATGAATGTTTGCAGTTGAAGACTAATATTGAAGTCATAGCTTTAATGCATGTTGGTGATTAAGTGGCTGACACGTCCATTAGGTCGAAGCTTCCTGTGTTTAAATGTATTCGGGTGCTTGACTGTAACTCTTTACAGACCCCTCAAGTGCTTTGGTGGACTCTTGTCTTTCAAAAAGTGTTGGCAAAAAAATGCAGTGACAGTGGCAGATCAGATACATATTTATCTACATGAAAAACAGAGATTTCTCAAACTTGGGTTCAGTTTTAAGCCAAAACCTATCTTGTGATTATGTTGGATGTGTGGAGTTAGAGAAGCTGTGTACTTCCTTTTTTCCCTCTATTTTTGATTTCTGGCTGAGTGAAAGCAAGCAGCACATGTTTAATTTTGAGTACAAGGCTGGACCTTCATTTTTGAATGAATTCATTCAAAAACTTTGTCATGTATCCCTGGTAGCAAGGCATGTTTTCGTATCAACAGTAAATGCAGAACAGTGTCTGCTCAGCATCAGCCTTGACAGTCTGTGAAATGTGGAGTCATCATTTTATTTGTTTTCATTTCACAAAGAAAAGTGCTCTTTTATATTCCTTCCATTTGTGTCTCATTTGAATGCCAATGTTTGATCTTCAAATGAATGTTGTGCATGTGTGTGCTGTGATGATTGACAGTAAGTTCAAAGGTTTCAGTCTGACTGCTTATTGTTTTCTTAAATTTAAACAATAAGCGTCAAACATGCATGATTGTCATTCTGTATGTAAATGGTAGCAATGGAAGTGTTACAGTGTTACATGTTAACATGTTATTATAATAATATTAACATTTTTTGTATGTGTGTGTACTTCTTTTTTCTTCTACAGCCTCCTTTGCTGAAAGCTATTTTCAACGTGGATCCTGATGAAGTACGTTCGCTTATATTCAAAAAAGAGGATGTGAACGCACAGGTGAGCCCAACAGTGACAAAAATCTACATCTGTTTCCTTGTATTATTGTTATATTTGGAAAACCCCCAAACCTCTGATGTGTAATTGTCCTTGAAAGTCTTCGTGTAGCTTTCTTTCAGTTACTGTAGCATACAAAACAGCACTGCACAAGCTGGTTCTGCTATTTTTTTTAAAGGGCATTGCTCCTCAACATTACATTTTCAGGTGTTGGTGTTTGTCTCAAAATAAAGTTGCTTTGTCCTTGGTTGTGTTTCACTCGAAGGCTTTTTTTTTCTTTATTTAAACCACATGGTGGTGTGCTTGTCAATATTTGTTCTTGCTAACACTGCAGTGTTGCAAATGATAAGGAAAACATGTTTTTGTGTTGTCACAACAGACCGCTGCACGTATAATGGAGAGACAGATTGCGGTGTTTACTGCAAGTTGTTTTGTGTAATCTGAGCAGTGTCTTTCTGTCCACTCAGGACAACGAGAAGCGAACTCCATTGCATGCTGCTGCTTATCTCGGAGATGCAGAAATCATAGAGCTGTTGATTCTTTCAGGTATGTTTTCTTCTTAGTACTGATGCAAAGATCTCAAGAAAGTGCTTTAAAACGCAAATAATGGATGTTTAACAAGTCTTTGGAGATATTGGCCCCGTTCCAGAAAGCAGGTTTTAGCTAAAAACTAGCACTAACTTAAACTTTGAGTCAGGCTCTGTGACCCTAACCTGGTCGCTGGCAGATTTTATCCAACAAACTCTGAGTGTCTCTCAGACTCCTCCCCTCCTGCTGCACGTGAACCACCTGTCTGACACTGATTCATTTCCTCATTCATAAAGTCGCTGTCAGAGCATCAGAGGAGGGAATTCATCTGCAGGCATTTATGTTTCCACAAGCACTGAAATCCCAGTTAGACGGTAGTTTATTTTCATATGTAACATGAGCACTTGTACAGCGATGATGTCACAGATGTAAAATCAGCATAGCTGCCAGCGTGTCAGCCAGTTCCTCTGAAACATTTACTGTAGTTACTGTAGCATCACTGCTTACATCACACTTATCTGTATGAAGCTTTAGACCCAGAACACATTCATCAATAATTTGTCTTAAAATTATTCTAAAATTTTAAATAGTTTTAGTTCAGTTTTCAAGTTACCGTGTTTTTTTGGACTATACGTCGCGCAGGAGTATAGGTCGCAGCAACCAAAAAATGCATAATAAAGAAGAAAAAACATATAATTCGCTCCGGATTATAAGACGCATTTTTTGGGAAAAATGCATTTGATAAAATCCAAGACCAAGAGCAGACATTTCATCTTGAAAGGCAATTTACAACAATAATGATTTAGAGAACAACAGGGTGAATAGGCTAATGTAACACATTCAGTTATGTGACACATAGACAACGAACTGAGTACGTGCCTGGTCTGTTCACATAACAGTTATTCAGATAACTATAGCATAAAGAACATGCTTGATTTTTTACAACAGGATCTGCATTCTTTCATTGAAGTGGCTCATCCTCCCAATCCTGTACTGAAATATTTAAAACCTATAAAGATGAGGCATTTCTGATAACGTGTGTGCTTTTATTGGTGAAACTTAGATTCATTCCAGACTTGGAAAGCTGCCCTGCATGTTTTCAGTTAAATATGAAACTGAACTCTGACCTTTAACAGTAACTCAGTGAAACATTTCTGCTGTGGCTGTCGGAGAGCCGTCATCTATCAGCGAAGCTGATGTTGGATCAGATTAGAAACGCTTAAACTGGAAACGTTGAAGCAGTTTTTCTCTAAATCTCATTACTCATTTTTATCCAATAATGGCAGAAATAATGAAATTCTCCACTAAAAATGAATGATATGAGGCTGCTATTCCATCAATAGATTAAAAAGTTATTGATTATTTAAACAATTAAATGGTCATAAACTGAACTGTGATAAACTGCACAGAAAAGTCGGGGAAATGATGTCAGCCGACAGTGTAAAGGGAATTATATTTTATAACAGACTTTAATTCTGTCTATGATGATGACAGAGTGGGCCAAGCTGATCCACTAGGTTAAAACCCACTCTTCATTTACCCGTTGCCATGGTGAATTGTGGTATCGGAGATCCATTTCCTTATTCATGGTGAACATACTTAGTTGATTGAATAATCAGCTGTTCAGGAACAGGAAACTCAGAGTTGATCAGCTCAGTCTGGTTTTAATCTTGGAGTTTGTCAGACTACCTTCTTGGAACAGGGCCATTATCTAAGTAATGGACTGAGTTAACTGCTTTTAATCACAGAAGAAAAAATAAGTCATGCTCTTAAAATGTGGAACATGTTAAAAGTATTACATACGCCTATTATGATCCCCATAATTCTGGATGTAGACGACAGGGATTTAATTGTGGTAAGTACCAACAGTGGGCCGATGATATTTTCTCAGCCACAGTAACAGAACCTCAGCCCAGTCCAGCGCCAGTCGATCAACCGCTGCTAAGAGCTCTGCAGTATAATTCATGATCTGTAAATCAATGATCTTCCTGCTGTTCCCGGAAGTTATGACATACTTGTTTCTCTTTTCTTTCTGAGCTAAAGGTAATGGTAAATGATTAATGCAAACATGTCTAAGTGCGTAATGGTGCTTTCAAGAACTTAGTGGAATGCAAGCGGTCACGTGTATGCATTCAGTATGGTATTTGAAATGTGTCTAAATTCCTTTTAAGGTTTTTCCTCACTTTCCTAATTAAGACTTTCTTTAAAAGTTAAATGCATTCTTTTCAAAGATTTTCACCATATGCATTGAATGCACGAGAGTTTAAATAGTCTTTCTCTTTACTTGTAGGTGCAAGAGTAAATGCCAAAGATAACAAGTGGCTCACTCCTTTGCACCGGGCTGTGGCCTCCTGCAGTGAGGTTTGTGAAGTTTCTGTTATGCACACTACATGCCACAGGTTTGCATATCCAAACGATTCCAAATGTAAACCTGCATGCTGTGTTTCCTCACAGGAGGCCGTCCAGGTGTTGCTGAAACACTCGGCCGATGTAAATGCCCGAGACAAAAACTGGCAGACGCCACTTCACATCGCCGCAGCCAATAAGGCTGTCCGCTGTGCTGAAGCGCTCGTCCCACTACTCAGCAATGTGAATGTGTCAGACAGAGCAGGCCGCACTGCGCTGCACCATGCGGCCTTCAGTGGTCATCTGGAGGTAAAATTCAACCGCAGGCATTGTTTAGACCCAGCTGCGCTCAAGGAAGCGCTTTAACGTCTTTGCTGTTGGAGTTCCTGTTCCTGAGAAGTGTTTCTGCTTGCCTCCTGAGTGACTAGATGCAGTGTGCATTTTGCCATGCAGTGCAGAATAATGGCCACATATTTGCCCATTTAATAAGTGTTAGGTGAAACAAGCAGCATCCACATATAGGTGTAGCATGAGGCTAGCTGACCATTTGACCTGATATTGAGTTGCACATATCCAGTCCAGTTAACCAAGCACATCATAACATCAGGCCACACTCTTAAGTTAGAGAGGGCCTCTTTCAAATGTACAATGAGCCAGACATATTGATTTGAAAGAATACAAAACTTAGTTTGAGAAATGGCTTTTGACTGACTGGGCTCTATACACTCAGTCATAAATTGTGGTCACACACTCAAGGGTGCTATATGCACAGACAGGGCTCGACCAATCATGTGTCTGAATGCAAATGACCCATTGCAATCTCATACATGCATGCAAATAAGCTATCTGAAAAGTGTCTCATGAAGAGTTCATGCAAATATTGTACATACAAGCTATTCAGAGCGCCTTCTACGTGTACAGTGATATTCCAGTCAAACACAGCATATAGGAACAATGAATATATGCAAGTGTAGTTCATATGAATCTTAGGAACAATAAGACAGCTGCACTGAGTCTGTACAATAAGGTGACAAGGTTTCTCCACTCCCGTTGGCTCAGCAAGTTTTAAAAAATAACTAGAGCACCCTGTAGGGTCACCCGATTTGTATTATATTAAATGGAAGCTGCATATTGGCAAGGCAATAGATCCAAGAGTCCTAAGATTAAGGCATTAAAACATATTTAATTATTGTATGCACACTGCATAAAGTATATGTAAGTGGGCACAATTACTGTAAATTTGCAGGTAGGTAGGTTCATGTTGCAGCTTCCCCTGATATTTTGTGTCATTGCTCCTTTTTTTTAATGCTGGTTTTAGATGGTGAGGCTCTTGCTCTCCAGAGGGGCCAACATCAATGCTTTTGACAAGAAGGACCGCCGTGCAATTCACTGGGCTGCCTACATGGGTAAAAAAAAAATTACTGCAGACACTTTTAATTTTTAACTTTAGAAATTCCTTCATGTGGTCAATATAAGCTTAGATGGAGAAAAAAAGTTTATTATAACTCCTTTGGTCACAATACAGGAATTGGTGGGGAAAAATTCATCTTCTGCCTACATAATCATTTTAGGTCGGATATATCAGAAAATTAATATTGCAGTACAGTATATAGGTATAGAAAGTGATGTACACAGTGACTGAAGGTTAATGAAAGCTACCTAGTAAGATATCTTTAAATGTTGCCATTAGAATGGATGTTATATGAGCAAAAATATTTCTAATGCCTTCGTGTAAGCATTATTTATGTAATTAAATCTCTTTTTGTATTCAGGCCACATAGAAGTGGTGAAGCTGCTGGTGTCACATGGAGCTGAAGTGGCCTGCAAAGACAAGAAATCTTACACCCCCCTACACACGGCAGCCTCTAGTGGAATGATCAGCATTGTCAAATACCTCCTGGACTTGGGGGTGGATGTAAGTTCCACCCACAAGCTTTTTGCCATCGCACTGTAGGCGCTGCTATACTGCTAAGCTGAACAGGAGAGCGATGTTTCTATGAAGGCCCTATGTTGTGTCTCATAATATTAACACTTCTGCACGCGAAGCACTTTGTCCTAATTGTTTTAATCGCCCTTTACTTCCCTGCTTTCTAGATCAATGAGCCCAACGCATATGGCAACACACCCCTCCACGTGGCCTGCTACAACGGGCAAGATGTGGTCGTGAATGAGCTCATAGAGAGTGGAGCCAACGTCAACCAAGTGAACGAGAAGGGCTTTGCACCTCTGCATTTCACCGCCGCCTCACGCCACGGGGCGCTCTGCCTGGAGCTCCTGGTGTGCAATGGGGCCGATGTGAACATCAAGGTGATTTGTTTGGCATTAAACTTTATAGTAAAAAGGCTTAACATTAGCCTAACTTGTGGGACAATATGTTTTTGTTTCAATTCAGAGTAAAGATGGGAAGACTCCACTCCACATGACGGCAATCCATGGGAGGTTTTCAAGGTCCCAAGCAATCATCGAGAACGGTGAGCTGTTCTGAAAGATCTGCTTCACAGAGTTTTCTCATGATGGACGCAAAAGCAAAAATTTCTTTTTTTTTAGTGTAACGGCAGCTAAGTGCTTGCTTGGTGTGTTTTGATGTTTCTTTTTCTCCTGAAGGTGCGGAAATTGACTGTGAAGATAAGAACGGAAATACACCACTACACATTGCAGCTCGATACGGACACGAGCTCCTCATCAACACACTCGTCAGCAACAGAGCTGACACAGCTAAGTACGTCTGCTGGTTTTCTTACGCATTTATATCGCAGAGCCTTTCCAAAGCAGACACGCGACGACTGTTCTGTAACGCATACAAATGGTTATGTGCTATTAATAGTCATTTTCTAAACCCACTTGTTGTGTCCCGTTTGCATGATACAAGATGAATCTTTTTTTCCTCTCTCTTTATTTAGACGAGGAATTCACGGCATGTTCCCTCTGCATTTAGCTGCTCTCAGTGGCTTCTCTGACTGCTGCAGAAAGCTCCTGTCTTCAGGTGAGCAACTCTCACCTTTACTCATGTTTACACTGCCTTCAGTGCAAAATAACACAAGGCTCACATTTAAGTAGTTTGGAAATTCCTGACAGAATAAAGTCCAAAAAGACATCCTCTGTTCCGTAAAATAATATTAGCAGAATGCATCTTCTTCATCATTTTTTACTCTGTGCAGGATTTGATATTGATACTCCTGATGACTTTGGGAGGACCTGTTTACATGCTGCAGCTGCTGGAGGGTGAGTACGGGACGCCTTAATGCCGTGTTTAATATTAACTGTAATTGTTAAGAGTTTAAGACTCAAAAAAAAAAAATTTTTTTTTAATCAAGTGGTTGCTGCTATCTATCCAACCCCCTCAGAAACCTGGAATGTCTCAATCTTCTCCTCAACTGTGGGGCTGACTTTAACAGAAAGGACAGCTTTGGCAGGTTTGTAGTATTTAATGGTGGATTTGGATCGAGAGTCAAATTTGAACGGGGAACTGAGCTGTGTTTGCTTTTCCAGGACCCCTCTGCACTATGCTGCTGCCAATTGTAACTACCAGTGCCTGTTTGCTCTGGTGGGCTCTGGGGCCAGCGTCAACGACCTAGACGAGCGGGGCTGCACTCCTCTCCACTACGCCGCTGCCTCTGACACAGATGGAAAGTCAGTAAATTCTCTCTATTAAGAATTCTGGATGTTGTGTGGGAAGTGTCTCATATTTGTGTGTTTTTATAGATAAATATAAAAATAATCACCTGCTTTATCAGTTATGCTGGGTAACAATTTAAGACTAGAAGCCAGCATGTTGTTTGCTTGACAACAGCTTCTTTGTTGTGTCTACAGGTGCCTGGAATATTTACTGAGAAATGATGCAAATCCAGGGATCCGGGACAATCAGGGCTACAATGCTGTGCACTACGCCT
Organism: Apistogramma diplotaenia; assembly: GCA_015052665.1. NCBI lineage: Eukaryota > Metazoa > Chordata > Actinopteri > Cichliformes > Cichlidae > Apistogramma > Apistogramma diplotaenia. Next base: position 12,942 of record VOQJ01025892.1, on the reverse strand, counting down.
CAGCATATGGGCATCGCCTTTGTCTGGAGCTGGTAAGACCTTCATTGCAGAGTACCTGGCACTTAACAACTACCATCTCCCATGTTTTCATGTTTACATTTTGTGGAATTCTGTTTAATTCATTGTCATTTTTTTCCGTGCATTCTTCAACAGATTGCAAGTGAAACACCCCTAGATGTGGTAAGTTAATTTTTCCATTCCTATATTGGACTTTTGACGGCTCAGTGCTGTCACCTTAAAAGTGGTCCAGAGAGTTTTTGACTTTGGGTGACATGGGTCGAGGTGTGAATGCTCCTTAGTCACAGAATGTTAATCAGTTTTTTTCTTGGTAACCTCCCTGGTGAACCTGATTTTTCCATCCACTCTGTTGAGTTGTTTGGTGAAATTTCTTGTGCTCGTAGAAGAGAAGAAGCCTCTCACATGAAAGCTGAAATTTCAGTATGAACCTAAAAAGAAATTGAGTTGCTTTCCTCTCAAGCATTTAAGGCTTTAGTTTTGGTTATATTTTCCACACCTGCAGATCTGCTTGAGTCCAAGCAGTGTAAGTTTTGTTTTCACGGTGCACCAACTGTGCATGAGCTCCAAGCAGCAGACTTATACATTGTGTCTCCAGCTGTCTGTGTCTGCAGCAGAGTATAAGTAATACATGAATCCACTTCTAATTCGTGTCTTTGTTTATTCAGCTAATGGAAACCTCAGGGACAGACATCCTGAACGATGCCGATGTCAGAGCCCCCGTCAGCCCCCTGCATCTCGCCGTGAGTAATTTGAAACATTTGTTTTTATCCTTCTGGTGAGTAATACATGTCAATATTTTTAGTTGTAACGGGGAATTTACCTTTCAGGCGTACCATGGTCACCACCAAGCTATGGAAGTTCTGGTGCAGTCTCTGCTGGATCTGGATGTGAGAAACAGCCAAGGACGCACACCCCTGGACCTAGCTGCCTTCAAAGGTCATGTCGAGTGTGTGGATGTCCTAATCAACCAGGGAGCCTCTATCTTAGTTAAAGATTACACCTTGAAGCGAACCCCTATACATGCTGCAGGTATGGTAGACCTGGAGATACAAACTTATGAAATTTCCCAAATCTGGAAATGCAGATTCAAATGCAACATGACGAGTAACGGCTCGTCCTTTTCTGCAGCTACCAATGGTCACTCAGAATGTCTGCGTTTGCTCATTGGAAATGCTGATCTTCAAAGTGCAGTAGACATTCAAGATGGGAATGGACAGTAAGCTAAATAAATATCTTTTTATACATTTTTCCATTTTTGCAGTAATTGCTAACTTTACTGTCTAATATCTCTTAGAACCCCTCTGATGCTGGCAGTCTTGAGTGGACACACAGATTGTGTGTATTCTCTGCTGAATAAAGGAGCCAGTGTAGAAGCCAAAGACAAATGGGGCAGGACAGCCCTGCACAGAGGGGTAAGTAAATGCCATTATTCTTTCAGAGTGCTTTGCTGTGCATAACTTGTTTCCAGTATTGATACTTGTATTTTGCTGCCACTCCCAGACTTCTCGTGTATTTCTTAGCCTTCATGTAATGCAATAATATGAATGTGACTTTTCCTTTATTTAACCTAAAAGAAGTGTTATCTCAAGCATCTGTAATTTTTTATTTTTTTAATTCAAAATGTATCATCACAACTGCTATTTTTTGCTGTGCTAAGACAGCATGTCAAACGTTTAGTCTGATCTTGCTTTCTTGCTGAACACCATATCCTCCACCCTAATGTTCTCCTGATTTAGATCATTTGCAACTCATTGTATACATGTGTAAATGGAGCAGTAGTATCTATAGTTGGTGCAAAACAGCAGCAAGACTACTCAAAAACACTTGAATCCAGCAGTCCGGTCCTTGCAGAATTACTTTTAAATCATTACATGGTATGGCTCCGCTTTATGTCTGAGCCATACCCACCTCACACCTCACACCACACCCAGACCACTCAGATAAGAGAAGCAATTACTTTAAAGTGTTTCACAGTCCAGGCTTAAAAGAAAAGGGGACCATGGAGTCACCGTTTAAGCCCCGGCACTGTGGAACAAACTCCCTCTTACTATTGGATCAGCACAATCAGTTCCACATTTTACCTGTATGGATTGGCTTTGGTGTAATGTTTTAGTAGCAGGCTCCTCAATTAAAATACACCTTTGGCCTAGAACCTGAATGGAAGAACCTTGCACAGATACCATGAGGACAGGCTCTGTTTTAGTCTTTTGAAAGCACACTTGAAGGAATAGTCACCAACTGGTATCATTTGTTTTACACTTACGTTCAAAAGAAGAAGCCTAAAAAATGTAATTTGCCGATGTTTAAAGTGAAACTTCCAACTTCATTAATTGTCAGCTGTTGCCAATGACAGTTAGAGAAGTTTAAAACCTGTGACACTCGGCATTCTTGAAGTCCAAAGAAAAGACCTGGATATGAAGTTAACTGCACAGATGCCGAAGGAAACGCTTAGCTGGCACAGTAGGGGTGTGGTACTGTTCCACTGTGCAGCATTTCTGCACAAAAAGGCTCTGCTTGGACATCAGACATGCCAGCATGTAGTGAAGCGAAAACCTTGCCAAGTATTAGGCATCGGCATCTGCTTTGGGATTGTATGGCAGATACTGGCATAGAAAGCAGAGAAGGCTGGTAGAGAGGGGAGAGTATGTACCCCTAAATACTTGCAAATTGTGGAGGCAGAAGTCCTGCAGGCAGTCAGGATACTGAACACGAGAAGAGGCTGATTTCTAAATCCATGAACAACTTAAAGAAACAAGCTGACTTGTGGAGGGAAGATTGTAAAAACTGAGTAGCGTTGTGAGTGTGAATGTTTTCCCTGAAACGCGATTTTTATTGGGTACATGCAACTGTTTTCGAGAAGTGATGGAGCCATCGGTGAAACCTGTTTTCTGTTCTCAGGCGGTGACTGGCCACGAGGAATGTGTGGAAGCCTTGCTTCAGCACAGTGCCAATTTCCTGGTGCGAGACTGTAAAGGGCGCACACCGATCCACCTGGCAGCAGCGTGTGGACACATTGGGGTACTGGGAGGTCTTCTGCATGCTGCCCAATCAGTGGAAACACTCCCTGTCTTAACAGACAACCAAGGCTACACCCCACTGCACTGGGCCTGCTACAATGGTACAGAGAAGAGGGCCTTGATAACCCTCAGTATAGATACAGAAATGTACATGTGATTTTTAAATAATGCTAGCATGCCACTAAGTACAGGAGATTAGTACAGTGGAGCACCTCAGCAAATGTAGGTGGAAAACGGCCAAGCACATCTTTTCTCTGTGTATTGCTTGCTCCTCATGCATTTCTCTTATGCACACCTTTAGGCTAGTTTTGATGCATCCTGGTAAAGGCAACAGTTTTAAGACAGCTATTATTATCAGCAGCTTATGATGTGAAGGTTGTCACAGCTAATGCTTTTGTTGCTGCAGGTCACGATACGTGTGTGGAGGTTTTGCTGGAACAAGAGGTTTTTCACAAGGCCGAAGGCAACTCTTTCAGCCCCCTCCACTGTGCTGTGTAAGGCCTACAGCTGTCTTCTCTTTAGAGCAAAGTGTGTAAGGGTGGAACATCTAACAGATTACGTTTTTTTAAATTATTTTCTTTTTTAGGATCCATGACAATGAAGGTGCTGCTGAGATGCTAATAGACACTCTGGGCCCTGCCATTGTCAATGCCAAAGACAGTAAAAACAGGTATATTTGATGTTGTGAGAAAAAGAAGAAATTACAGCCTTGATACATTTGTAACACATCTGATTCTGAGAACTTAGTCTAATATCTTAAATATTGAGCCTTGCTTTGATGTTGCTTGTGCAGGACCCCGCTGCACGCAGCAGCCTTCACTGACCACGTGGAGTGTCTCCAGCTGCTGCTGAGCCACAACGCTCAGGTCAACAGTGTAGACGCCGCGGGGAAGACACCACTCATGATGGCTGCCGAGAACGGCCAGACCAATGCTGTTGGTACGAATGCTTTACCACCACCCTGGCAAATATCACAGTGGGAGACAATAATCAGTGCACGATTGAATTATTAAACAGTGCTTTATTGAATGAATTTATTCAGTTAATTTTGTTCTTCCTGCGTTTGACCGTGTCACCATTAGAGGTGCTGGTGAGCAGTGCGAAGGCAGATCTCACTCTACAGGATGCTGCGAAGAACACTGCACTTCACCTGGCCTGCAGTAAGGTGCGTAGTGCCACATGGTCACACAGTTCTCTCACTTTGCAGTGTCTTGCTGAAGTATCTGTTGTAACATGATAAAAGATGTGCATTTACTGCTCTGAATGGCTCGTTTTGATCCCTGTTACAGGGACATGAAACCAGTGCCTTGTTGATATTGGAGAAGATTACAGACAGAAACCTCATAAATGCTACTAACGCCGCCTTACAGACGTACGTATCAATTGTATCATATTAGTACCTCTCCTCTTGTATTATTGTGGATAATTACATTTTTAATGTCGAGATGTACAATACAAATGATAAAATATCGACTTGTCAGCACATCCAAAGGTTTTTCTGTCTTTTAAGGCCTCTACATGTGGCTGCAAGAAATGGCCTGACTGTGGTGGTGCAAGAGCTGCTTGCAAAGGGAGCCAGTGTCCTTGCAGTTGATGAAAATGGTAGATTCACTGTAGTATTTTTCATTTATACTATATAGCCTCAATCTATAGGTTTATGGCTCTTACAGTGCTATGTGAAATGTGTGCATCCTTGGACACAGCAGGATTAGAAGCTAATGGCAAATGTTTTCTTGCAAAGTGATAAGTCTATTTTTCCTGTTTTCAAATGTTTTTACATTTTAAACATTTCCTTAAATGTCACCTTTTTATAGGAGGAAAGTTCCATATTTTATAGATCAAAAAATTCACTTTACCCTGCAGCACCGACTCTTTGCTCTGAAACGTTGCATTAATTTCATACAGCATAAAGCGTTACTGTGTTTTTATTTCCTCAGGTTACACACCCGCCTTGGCTTGTGCCCCCAACAAAGATGTGGCAGACTGCCTAGCCCTCATCCTGGCCACCATGATGCCTGTGTCTCCCTGCACCCCAGCACCTACCCTTCCTTTCAGTGCCATTAACCACTACACTACCAGCCCCTCCAAGAGCGTCACCTTCGACAGCCTGCCCGTGCTGCGTACCGAGCACAGCTCCTACTGCAGCTTCAACAACATCAGCCACCACGACGGCTTCTACAAAGACGAGGAGCTCAACGACTCGGATTCAGAGACGTACTGAGGGAAGGGAGAAAGTGATAGATGCATAAACACACACCGTGTCTTAAAAATCACGTACCGTGAGTCTGGGAGGGCAGAATGAGACACGAAACCCCCACAGGAGCCTTAAGAGTCTGCCACCCTCACCCCCCACAACCACCACCAGAGAGCGAGCAAGCGAGGGAGGAGCTGCAGCAGGCTGGCCCACGCTCACCACAGCCTCATCTAGCACTAGGTGTTCTTCATTTGATAATGGACCTCAGTAACCACTGCTTTACCAACATGGACTTCTTGAGTGCTAAAATCTGTACTTGTTGGGCAGACGGGAACCTTTGTAAGGCAATAACATGCTGTAGAGGGGTGGTTGCACATCAGAGAGCTAAACCTACAGGGACCAAGAGACATGGATGCATTTTTTAACCCAGTTTTAACTGTGCAAATGAGACTGAGAAAGTTTGGGTTGATCGGCGTTTCGCTGTGTCTGTTAAAGTGTGCTTGGGGTGGGGGGGTTCATTGGTTTATATCTGCACACTACACCCTTTCCAGTCATACTGGGGGAAAGATCATTTATTTTTTGAGATCAAATTTTTATTACACCCATTTTTCATGTCTTAAATTCTTTATCCTGGAGAGAAAAAAATCAGATCTGAGTAATTTCAAAACATTTGATATGTGCACCGGGTTATTAGGTTGAGCTACCGTAACTTTGTACATTGACTTGTCCATTGCGGTTTAGTCTTTGAAGAATAAATTATTTGTGTACTTCTGGTCCCTTTTTATGTGTTCATTTTGTGCCTTCATTAGTTACTGAGAGGATGGGTTTGTAGAGGCAGCTGTGAAAGTACAGTGGCGCACACTAGGTAAGTATTTAAGCATTTGTATGAAGCACTGATCCCATACTGAGGTATTTACACTCAGCTTTGTGAGGAGAAACACTGTAAACCAATGATAGGACAGCATTTGATTATTTTTTTCTGTCTGAATTCTTTTTTTTTTTGTTGTTTTTTGCTCTTATCTTAGTCAATGTATTGACTTTTTGCTTGCTTTAACTTCCAAAAAAGAAAACGAGAGAAACCACTCGATTGTACCTTGATTCAAGCATTCACAGTTTTGTTTGTTGAAAATTGCTTTTAACTGGAATTATGTAAATGACATTTGCTAGCTTCATTAGAATGGAAAAGTGTTTTTCTTTTCTTTTCCTTGCTTTTTTTCTTGAAGAGGAATGAAACTAGCATGTACATAGGGGAAAATGACTGTGAATTCAAATTCCAATGAATTCTTTCAGTACTGAGATATGCTGTATATTTTATGAGTAATAAAGAAATGAGTTATTTAATAATGAACTTGATTATTTTTTTTATTAAATGCTGCCTTTTATTTCTGCTTGAAGTCACGTGCAGTGCTATACAGAAGTCTTGAGCCACCCCTCATTTTGTTATGTTTAGGAAAATGGGAAATGCATGCATTAATGTGCAAACACGCATGGAAATGCAGAAATGTCAGGATGATGCCACACTGCTTCAATAATATTGAGGTTCGGGCTCTATGGAGGCCAATCCATGACTGATGGCATTACACTCTTTGTTTTTCTATCCTGGCTTAAATGCAGCCTTATGAGAGACCCTCCGTGTTTTACAGATGGTTGTAGAGACTCACTGCTGTACCGGTCTCCTGCCCTCCATAAATACTGATTATGATTCATAACTGTTGCCACTGATTTTCACTCCAGTTTGTGTGTAATTTGTAATTCCTCTGTATTTTCTCCCTGTTTGTTAAGAATGGCTTCTTGACAGCCGCCCTTCCACTGAGTATTTCTGATGAGGCTTCAGTGAACAGTAGATGGATCAACTGAAGGTCCAGAGGCATCTTGGTCCTGGGTCAGGCCTTAGCTAGATTTTTGTTTTGTTTGTTAAGGACATGGCTTTCAGATGCTTTTTATCTGCTGTAGACAGTTTTTTCAGGCCTGCTGCTTCTTCTTTTGTTCTCCACTTGTCCAGTTTCCTCAAAGATTTTAAGGACACCCTGCACCCCAGGCAGAAATATGCCACGTTTTCATCTGATAGCTTTTTGGGAATAGATTGATAGAATACTTTATTGATCCCACAAGGGGAAATTACAGTTTCAGCACTGAGACAGACAAAGATATCAGACAAACATGGGGGGTGGCTGAGGCCTTGCAGCTCCTACTAACGAGAAGCGCTGCCTTTACAAAGATAAACATAAGGAAACATAGGTTCAGAAAAATTCCTCCGGTGGGGTGCTCGTAGAAGCACCACACAGGGATCCAAAAAACACACCTTAGCCAAAAGCAGTTTGCACAATCAAAGCATCACCTTGTTGGTGCAAAAATATTATTTTATGTCTGTCAAACTGTGTTATCCTTGGCATTTTGTGTAGATTCAACAAAAAAAAGGAAATAAATTGTTTTTGCAATAGGCTGCTAGTAACAACATGCCTAAAGATACAATTTAGCAGTGATTCTTTGTTAAGTGGTCTATAGAAATAGCTCTGGTTCATCTCTCTGGCTTTTTAAGTGATTCATAGATCAGTGTTATATGTGCTTAACAAACAAAAACATCGCTCTGAAAAGTCATCAGGTACAAGGACTTCTCTGAAAGTTAGCAAAAAAGCAGCCAGTGTCCAAATTGAACTTTGAAATACCTTCAGAAAGCCATGAAACTGTTGCTCCAGACCACTTTAAAAAAAAATTACAAGAAAGTCTGGCTCCTTGGAAGCAAACTATAAAGAAAATGAAGAGTGGCTCAAGTTTTTTGCACAGTGCTGCAGGTGTTTCCGCTGCAGGCAGAGGACACAAGTGTTGATAAACTTGTTCTTCGGTTTCAACTTAATGAAATAAATTAAGATATTGTTAGTTCCACTTTTGCTTTTCCTGCTGTGTCATATAAATGTATACATAAAACATTTACACGGTGTAAAAATGGTATTTTATATACGTTGCCTTAAGCCAAAGATCCTTTACAAAGTCTATGCTTAAACAAGATTCTAATATTTAATTAGAAATGACTAAATTAAACCGGATTATACACAGCTGAATTTGTATTTGCACCGTCGGTAGGATAAAATAATAAAATAACAAGAATAAAACATTTGTTCTCTACGAACGCATGAGGTCACACGCAGCGGCTCCCGTGATTGGCTTGTAACTCGGAAGTGGAAGTAAGGGAGCGGAGCCCCCAGGTCCAGAAGCAAACCGGAGACCTCTGCTCGAGGGCTCTGACGCAAACCAGAGTAAGCGGAGTTGTGCATGTTGCGGTCTAGTAGCAGCTTCTGGTTTGTGACAGTGTTGGTGTAACATTGCGGTGCTTGCTGTTCCTGCACAGTCATGGACGAAGTGACAGGAGCTCAGCTCATTGCTGAGTCTCTGAAGGCTCAGGTAGGAATACATCGGCAAACTCACTGTTTATGTCTGTCGTGTGCCAAGAGGTGCGTCAAAGTCCAGGTGCTGCGCAGTCACGATCACTAAACTTTTCATGCATGCACGCCCCCACCCCCACCAACCCAGTTTATGATCGTAGCTTCAAAAGTCGTTGATTTCAGTGAAATGTCTCCCCCTGCAGAAAGTGGACTACATGTTTGGGATAGTTGGAGTTCCAATAATCGAAGTGGCCATGGCTGCTCAGGCTGCCGGGATCAAATATGTAGGAATGCGCAACGAACAAGCGGTAACTCCTTGTTTTGTTCACACCGTTCAGTCTCTAACAAAACCTCGATCTGATAACTGATATCAAATCATTTCTGTCACATAACAGGCCTGCTATGCGGCGTCTGCCATCGGATTCATTACTGGGAGGTAAACTCTGATTATGAGCAGAATAATGTGAACAGCTGGTGCCCAGCATTGTTATTCACATGTTGCTCTTTCCCGTGGTTATCTGAATCCAGACCAGGTGCCTGTCTTGTGGTTTCTGGACCTGGGCTCATTCATGCCCTGGGTGGAATGGCCAATGCAAACATGAACTGCTGGTATGACTCCATAACCACTGCTGTGTCCTGTACATCTTGCAGGCAGTAATCTCCTGTTTATGAAGGGATGTTTGCTTTGTGCAGGCCGGTGGTCGTTATCGGAGGGTCTTCAGATCGAAATCAGGAAACTGCAGGAGCCTTCCAGGAGTTCCCTCAGGTAATGCGTGTCTTGATGTGGATTTTTGCCTGACGCTGCTTCTTTACGCTCACTGTTCTTCCATGTTGCCAGGTGGAAGCATGCCGCCTGTACAGCAAGTTTTCAGCGAGGCCCAGCAGCTTAGAAGCCATCCCCGCAGTGATAGAGAAGGTCCCGTAACAATGCTCTCATGCTCTCTGTCTTGTTCTTTTATCCCTGAAATGTATCTGAGAGAGCTGGATTACATATTTTGTTATTTTAATCACGTCTTTTTGGTTGCTCGCAGGCAGTCCGCTCAAGCATCTATGGGCGTCCGGGTGCTTGTTACGTGGATATTGCAGGCGACATGGTTAATGCTAAAGTGGACAGGAGCAAAGTCAGGTTTACTGTCATTCTTGGATATTTTTATGCGCAGTGTCACTCCTTTATTGTCAGGTGTAAAAGCTTTCATTAAGGTGTGTCTCCCCTACAGAGAAGTGTCCTGCTGTCCACCTCCACCGGTGAGTTTGGCCGACCAGGGTTCAGTCGCAGAAGCCATCTCTGTCTTAAAAGCAGCTAAGACACCCTTGGTAATCATTGGCAAAGGTAACTCATAACAAGCATATGCCACATCTTTTGGAATGAACTTAGCCTAAACTAATTGTGTTTTGTCCAATAGGAGCAGCCTATGGCCGAGCAGAGTCTGTGCTGAGGGAGTTTGTTGAACTCAGTGGTCTGCCTTTCCTGCCCACCCCAATGGGGAAAGGCGTCCTTCCTGATGATCACCCCAACTGTGTGGCTGCTGCCCGCTCAAAGTAAGCCTCACACTGCACAATCAAACCAAACCAAAGTACTAACAATCTATAGAGTACTCTTTAGTGGTGTAGTCCAGTAGTATAATTAAATGTACACACACCAGCCACTTTATTAGGCACACCTTGCTAGTACACCATGTTGGAGCCTCTTTTTGCCTTCAGAACAGTCTTAATTCTTCATGCTGGAAACATTACTCTGTTGACATGACAGCAACACAGAGTTGCTGTAGAATTGTCAACTGCTCATCCATGATGCGACTCTCCCATTTCACCACATCCCAAAAGTGCTCTACTGGATTTTCATATTTAATGTGCTTTAATATTCCAGAACCAGAAGGGATGGATATAGATGGTCAGCATCAATACTCAGGTGGGCTGTGGTGTTTAAACGATGCTCAGTTGGTACTAAGGGGCCCAAAGTGTGCCAAGAAAAAAAAAAATTCTCTGACTTCTGGCATCAACAAGGCATTTATCACCCACACAACTGGAAATTTTCTCTCTTTTTTTAATTCTCTGTAAACCGCAGACGTGGTTGTGTGTGAAAATCCCAGGCACCAACAACCATGCCACATACAAAGTCACTTCGGATGGTCAGTTTGAGGTTCAGAAACTCGTCTTGACCATGTCTACATGCCTACATGCATTGAGGTGCTGCCATGTGATTGGCTGATTTAGATATTAACGAGCAGTTGAACAGGTGTACCTAATGAAGTGTTAGGCAGGTGTATAGTAATATACTGATAAAGTATATGATGTACATATTTATTTAAAGCTATGCTCTGATTTTTCAAAGACAATGGTCTCAGCAACATCTAGACAGAGGAGGTGTTCTGAATGCAGCTCCTAATTTTAGTGTTATTTTTACATCGAAGACCGTGGTGTTGGTACATTATTTGTTCAAAAAAGTTTTGTTTAATGTCAACCTACTGTTTTACATCTTCCTGTGACCTAGAGCGCTTCTCCAGGCTGATGTCGTACTTCTGCTCGGAGCCAGGCTCAACTGGATGCTCCACTTTGGTCTGCCGCCTAGATTTAACCCCGATGTTAAGGTCATTCAGGTATTTAAACCAGCGTTGCCCTTGTTAATCTTTTAGCACTGATAGCAAGACCTTGGCATGAGAGAATTTGTCCTGCTAATACTGGTGTTGCAAAGGCTGCGCTGTAATGATAGAACTGTGATCTGTCTGCAGGTTGACCTTTGTGCTGAGGAGATGGGCAACAACGTGAGGCCAGCCGTTGCTCTCCTTGGAGATATCAGTGCTGTTGTCACTCAGGTGCATTCTTAGCAACTGTGCCCACAGGCTCGCCTTTCTCTTTGACACCTTTGTCATCAGATTAGCTGAGGAATTGAAAGTGAACCGGTTTCAAACCAGCAGTCCACTGGACTTATCAGCTCAGTGGATTTTTTTTCTCCTTTGCTCCTCCCACTGAATTTGCACACTAGTGCAGCAGAAATACAAACAAACAGATCAGTTTATGCATATATAGTCTGTCAACTCTAAGGTTTAATGGATCAGGGCATAATCAGGTCCTCACCAGGTCTTAAGAGTATTTGTACGCGACCTCAGATGAAGGACAGATGACTTATAACAATGTGTCATTATTTAACCAAAATAAATCAAAATCCAGAAGCAGTGTGTGAAACGGTAAGTGCTCCACATAATTTAGAAGTTTGCAGACCCACTTTTAGCAGCAGTAACTTGACATAATCATTTTCTTTATGAATCTATTAGTATCTCACATGGCTGTGGCAGGATTGTGGCCCACTCCTCTTCACTAAATTGCTGAGGTTTAACTGAGGTTTGCAGGCATTCATTTATGCACAAAACCCTCAAGGTCCTACTACAGCAGTTCAGTCAAGTGTTGGTGTGCACTTTGAGCCACCTGCTGCTGTGTTTGGGATCGCTGTCCTGGTCCATGACCCACCTTTGGCCAACTTTAGCGGTCAGACAGAAGGCCTAAAATATGACTCTACAATACTTTGTTATACAGAGTTAGTGGGTGTGTAATATGGTGTGTTGTTGTTTGAGGTTGCATTCACAACATTTTAAGACCAGGTAATGAACACATGATATTTTTTTAATGTCTTGATACCTTAGAAATGAAAAGCAGCTGTTTTCTTTTTACCATGACTATATCCTTACATCACAAAAGCAATAACATTCAGCTGTAATAGCTCTTGTTTTCTTTTTTTTTTCTCCAGCTTTTAATGTGTGTCCGTAAAGATGGTTGGAAATATCCCCCTAATGCTGAGTGGTGGAGCACTTTAAAGAGCAAAATTGCTGCTAATGCAAAAATATCAAAGGTGCGTTTCATCAAAGTCCTTCTAATCCTTCCTTTTAATTTGACCCACTTGTGTAAAGCTTACGGTGTTGTTCTGTATGTGGTTACATTATCAGCTTTATCAACCTGCTGATTACATTAAATTATATTAAATCCATTTAAATATTCTGTTTTTTTTTTTACCAATAGGCACTCGCTCTTCAGTCAGCAGTGCCCATGAACTACTACACAGTGTTTCATCACATTTCCCAGCTGCTGCCACGTGACTGCATCATTGTCAGCGAGGGTGCAAACACAATGGACATCGGACGCACCATGTTAAATAACTACCTACCTCGACACAGGCAAGCCAGTCAAGCGCACTGATTTTTTATTTATTTTTTGGATGTAAACAAATCTTAGCCTAAACCAGGCATGTCAAACTCGCGGGCCGCTTCCGGCCACGCCCCTTACTTCCGGCCGAGAATTGGCGTTAAAAATATGGTACAAATAGGCCCTTTAAGTTACTTTT
>VOQJ01025889.1:0-10968 GCA_015052665.1 Apistogramma diplotaenia | reverse complement strand
AAAATTTCTTTCCTGTACCACTGCGGTAACATGTGAATTTCCCCGTCGTGGGATCATTAAAGTTCTATTCTATTCTTCTATTCTAATTCTTTTTGAGCAGTATATAACAAAGCTCTTATATCTTTTTAGATTCTACCAGAGGGTGGTCATTGATGGTAGACCCTGCCCCACAAGTGAGGGGAAGTCCAAGAAGGAAGCAAAGCAAAATGCAGCAAAAAAGGCTCTGGAAAGCTTGTCTGAGCCTGGTCATCAGGGCTCAGTTGACTCTGTAAGACAATCTTCATTTTTGCTTAACTAGAACATGCTTGAGAGAAATGAAAGACCAGCCTGTGACATGTATATCTCTGCTGTATTTCTTGTTATCTTAACAGAGAAACAGTTCAGCAGAAGCTTCTGCAGCAGTTCAGACACCTCTCAGCTCTAAAGACAGCAGCTTTGCAGGGACAAATTTCATAGGCCTTGTCAACCACTACTGTCAGAAAACTAAGCGCTCTCATTCATATGCTGAAGTGAGGAGAGACGGCCCAGCTCACCTCCCTCGGTGAGTGTAACTCTGTAATCTGAACAGATCCTTTAGACCCCAGCTCCTGACTGATGTTCAACAATATTAAACATATTAAAAGATTCCCATTTTTTCCACAACAGGTTTTTCTATAAATTGGTAATTGACAAAAGGGATTACCCCGAGGCTGAGGGGAAGAACAAAGCAGAAGCCAAACAAAATGCAGCTGAGTTGGCCTGGTGTGCTCTTCAGGAGCAGTCAGACTGGGACAGCAAGGTATTTAACCTGTACTGCTGCCTTTCTGTTAACAAATAGGAATATCAGAATAATAAATGCTTTATTATGTATTAGGATGTTAGGGACACTAGTGACATTTTAATGAAATGTTTCTCTTTGGGTGAAATTTACTTACAATAATGTGGAATTTTTCTGTGCATTTTAGGTGTCCGTCAAGTCAACAGCATCTGAAGATGGTGCTCCACCTGCGTCATCAGCACCATCAGCTACACTGTAAGGCACTTACTGATACCAGAACAGCAAATTAGCAGTACATGTTTCAATTATATGATGGTGCTTTTAGTACTGAGTACTGTGAAAGCTGTAGTTATGTTTATCATCTTTTTCTAGGCCCTCCAATGAATCCTCCTCACAAAACAGTACAAGTATCTCATCAAATCCTTCTACATCCCAGGTCTGTTTGGGCCACCAAAATTGAAAATTTCTCATATATATATATATATAAATAAGGGCTGGGACTTTAAAGCGTTAATTTTGATTAATTAGTTACAAAGATTTAAATGCGTTAAAAATTTTCACGCAATTAATCACGTTTTTTTTTAAAGTTTGGAGCAATGCGTTTTAGTACAAGAGGAAGGGTGGGATTCCTGAAAACTCACAGCAAATATGATTTAAATGCAGCTTACATTGGGCCAGTCAGAGCGGCTAATTGAATAGACCCGCTATAGACCGCTTTCGGTGGTTACTTTAGAAATTGTTACTTTAACTTTTAGAGTTGCAATATTGTATAGTTGTTTTATTTCTTTTTCATTTTTACAGTTCTGTACAAGAAATGGTGCTATCATTGTTGTCTAGTGTGCTGTTTACATTTATTTTCAAGGGCTCCTGTAATACTTGAAATCTGAATAACTATAACAGCACTTTGCCCAATATGTTGATTTAATAGCAATTAAAAATACATTTCAAAAAGCAATAAACATGGTTCTTGTCAAGCATATACATTTATTCATTCAAAATTTTTGTACAGATGAAAAGAAATGTGATACTAGTGAGTGTTATTGCTCTAATCCCATCAGTGGGAAGATGCTGAGTTGAAGACTGTTTTCCATTTGTAATATTCTTATTTACTGAATTTGTGCTTTTCTACATTTAAATTCAATAAAATATCTTCTCTTTATTCTCTAAGAATGCTGTCAAAAACAAGAGTGCTGAAAACAATGCCGGGCAACCCTCAACCCAGTCAAGGTATGAAGTCTTTGTGACAAGGGTTGAATATAACTGATGTGCAAGACACTGCTTTTCACTTTGATGCCTAAGCAACATTGTAATTGTCCGCAGATTTATATCAGAGTTCAATTCTATAGAGCACCTTGGAAAAGGAGGCTTTGGTCATGTTTACAAAGCTAAAAAAAACCTGGAGGGCCAGTATCGGGCTGTCAAAATTGTTCGCAGTAATGAGTAAGTATGTATATGTATTCAATGTATAGGCACAGCAATATCTCAGCAATATGAGGGATGCAATAAGATGTTTATTAATTTATTAATTTAATTCTTTGATCAGAAAAGCTCTGCGAGAGGTTAGGGCATTATCGGACCTTCATCACAGGAACATTGTCAGATACTACATCTGCTGGACAGAGGATTACACATACAAAGACAACATCTCATCCCAGTAAGCTTTATCTGTCCATAAAATATTCTGTACCTTTTTTACCAACCATGGAGATGTGCCATTTACCATTCTCTTTTCTTCTTAGATATAAGAATAAGTCACCTTCACAGTACCTCTATATAGAGATGGAATTATGTGACACCAAAACACTCAGAAAGTGGATAATAGAGCAGAACGCAGACACTCTGGAACACTCACAGAGAAGACAACAAGCTCTGGTCATTGCCCAGCAAATAGTTGAAGGAGTGGAGTACATCCATTCCAAAGGCCTCATCCACAGGGACCTTAAGGTAAGCCTTCTCCTCACCATAACACTGGCACCAGCACTTTATTTGTTCCACTGTGTCCTGTTGATGTGCTACAGTGTGTTGCTATTAAAAAACATTAGTTGCTGTCAAAGCAGCAAGTTTTTATGAGGAGTGGAAACCCACCTGAGTCATTTATACACATGTGGGGTAGCTATAGCTCAGGAAGTAGAGCAGGTCATCTGCTGACTGTTCTGTATGCCAAAGTATCCTTGGGGAAGATACTGATCTCCGATGTGTTGGATTGTGAATGTTTGATAGGAAGCCACTTGTGATCCATGGGCCAGACCACTTTATGGTCCATCTCATGGTAGCCAATAGCCAATTTTAATTTTTCTGTTTTTCTGCTTTGTTCCTGCTTTGTTAGCCTGAAAACATCCTGTTTGGGCCAGAACATACGGTGAAGATTGGGGACTTTGGTCTCGTCACTGGTGAACATAATTGCAATGATGAAACCCGGATAGAGAGAACAATAACAGGAACCAGACCTTACATGGCTCCTGAACAAGTGAGCTCTAACATCTGTTTGTTCTGCAGTATAACTTTACATGAGTTTGAATGTCCCTTTTTGAGTAACCTTATAACTTCAGTGTTGGTTGCAATGTTAACAGATCATAAGACAGGAAAATGCACTGCAAATAATTAATTAAATTTACTTTATAATTTAATTTCACAAGAATGGGACGAACTATGACCTGAAGGTGGATGTGTTTGCTTTGGGGTTGATCTTCTTCGAACTTCTTTGGAAGATTTATACAACCATGGAAAAAGATAAAGTGAGTCTGTCTCATAAACACAAGACAACAACAATGACGGGTTTAGATCATTTAATAAATGAACAACACACTCTTTCAGCTTAGGGCGTCGTGCCACTAGCGGGGAGAAGAAAGCCTCCTTGAAACCCAGAGCAGAAAAGGGATTCTCTGCTCTTCGCTTCAAACAGGAAACAGTCGATCTCAGAGGCCACCTCCTCCGCTCTTGGCTTTTATTGAAAAGGTCACATGGTACAAGTCACATGACGTGACGTCAATAACGTCACTACTACGTAGCTCACAGTACAATGGAAATCATTCAAAGTTTCACAGGATATATCCAACAAACAACGTCTAATGTTACTTAAAAAATGGTGTTAATGGCAGCTAAGTAGTATTGTAAAGTAAATACAACAGAACTTGGTTATCCTTTAATCTGTCTTAATCAATCATCCCTGTATTTATTATTTGGAATGCTTAATAGACCATACTGTAGTTCAAAGTTTTTTTTGCAAGTACACTAACACGCTCTTTTGTCCTTTTATCAATTCATTCATACCAGATATGGCCTGACATCAGAAGCCAGAAGTTCCCTCGAGAATTTTCTCAGACCTTTCCCCAAGAGGTGGTTTATCAATACTCTTATTATGCTAGAATCAAAGGATGGTCAGCAGCACAGCAATGCTAAAGCTTTCATAAACAGATTTGCTAAGCATCAAAAGTTTTAAAACAATTGGTCAGCGGTCCGATCAAAACATGTCTAAATGGTATTGTTGCTTTTTACAGATGAAAATAATTCACTCGATGCTGAGTGAGAAGCCAGAAGATCGGCCTGAAGCACGACACCTGAGGGTCAGGCTGGAGGAGTGCACTCAGACACCCGCTGCTAAGAAGAACAAAGAGCAGGAATATCGAACCGTCTGAATTACAGGCAGAAAACCTTTGGAAATCTGTCTTCTCATGTGTGCTTAATGACATGATTTGTGTGATAATGTGCAGTCTTTGGTATATGGAGGGGCTCAGATCATTGTGATAAATCAAGGGCAGTTCTTATTGAATGAAGCATGATATCAGTCTTCATCATGATTTTAAGAAAGTAACTATTTATTCAGATCAGCCTCTTGGTGCAGGTGATCTTTTTTAACCGCTGTCTGCTGCTTTTTTGTACGGGGATGAAATGTTTGATGCTGAATTGACGTTTTCCAGCTGGAGCATTATGCTGAAAATATGTGGTAACATGTTTTTTACCTTTTTCAACCTGATTTACACTCAAGAGATACGGTTTACCTTTTTTTTTTTCATTTTAATTGCAATATTGAAACAGGTACATGTGACATGTAACAACTGAAGAATGGTCCTTAATATTGTACTCCGAGGGGACGACATAATAAAGTGTTTATAACAAACATAACTAGCTGGGTAATGTTGCCAAGTGTTTTGGGTGGTGATCTCTGTTACTCATGCTATTGGAATTTTTATGACTCAGTGTACAAGCCACAACATAAAGCAGAAGAGGTTTTAGAGACATGGGCTTTTACTTTAAATTACTTAATAAAGGAATTAATGGAATAGGAACACTACTTCTGAATTGCATTTAGCAAAAGAGGGAGCACAAATACAGCAATATTCATGATGGCTTATTTTGTCCCCAAAAGAATCTGGTTTCATTCTTGAAAATGGCTCATCCTCCTTCCTTATTAATAAAACTTCCGTCTCTTTTTTTGCTCATCCTATTGAGACTTGCAGGAGGAGCTGTCATAGGTTGAGAGGCAGGGTTAACTCTGGACAGGTCGCCGGCCTAACAGAGAGACAAGCATTCACACTCACACCAGTGGGCAATTTAGAATCACCAGTTAGTCTAATTCCAGTAACTGCATGTCCTTGGACAGTGGGAGGAGACCGGAGTACCTGGAGGAAACCCACAGAAGCACAGAGAGAACATGCAAACTCCACACAGAAATGTTCAGAGGATGACTGCTGGACACACTATTAAATTGATCCTTAACACCAATATCTAATCAGCCAATCACATGCCAACAACTCAATACATTTGGGCATGCACTCATGGTCAAGACGACCTGCTGAAGTTCAAACTGAGAATCAGAGTGAGGAAGTGAAGAAAGATAAGTTTGAATGTGGCATGAAACAGTTGATCTGCTGGGACTTTCCTGCACAGACATCTCTAGGCTTCCAGTGGGTGGCTGTTCTCTGGATGAAAGTGACTTGTTGATGCCAGAGGTCAGAGGGGAATAGCCAGCCAAATAATTACTCATTACAGCCAAGGTGTGCAGAGGAGCAGCTGTGAACACACAGCATGTTAAACCTTGAAGTGGATGGGCTACAGCAGCAGAGGACGACACCAAGTGTCACTCATGTAAGATAAGAACACAAAACTGAGGCTACAGTTTGCACAAGCTTACCAAAATCTGATAGAAAAGTGGAAATATGTTGCCTGGTCTAATTAGTCTTGATTTCTGCTGTGATGTTCAAATAGTTGGGTCAGAATTTAGCTTAAATGTGAAAGCATGGTTCCCTACAAATGTATATAGTGTTTTAAAATCTGTATATAGTGTTTATTTTTCATGTATATGTGTGTACATGTGTGTATATGTGTGTACATATGTGTATATATATATATAGATATATACTCTATGTATAGAATTTTTTTCTCTTCTGTACCACTGCGGTAATCTTATCTTATCTTATCAAGCCAGGATGTCATAACAATATGGACCAAAATCTCTGAGGAATGTTTCCAGCACCTCGTTGAGTCTGTGCCATCAAGGGTTATGGCAGTTCTGAAGGCAAAATGGGGTCCAACTCAGAAGGTGCGACTAATGAAGTGGCTGGTGAATGCAAATGCACACATTTATGTAGTTAGCATGATTAGAAATCAGAAGGGAAAAGGCCAAATCAGACCTTGCCTGAGAATTAGTACATTTTTACAGTTTGTTCTGTATGAATTTGGCTGGTGTCGTGATCGGGAAATCAATGGCTACTATAGATCATCAAAGGAAAAAAACAAAAAAGTGGAAAATTGAATCCAAATTTACAAAGTTTTTTTTTTCAGCTTGAAAAAAAATTAACAAATCAAATGAAGAGCTTGAAATTATTTTAATGTAATTTTGTGAGAAGCTGAAAAAGTGAAGATATGTTTTGCACAGTCACTGCAGGGTGTAGGCCGGATCATGAGGGAGGGCATTAATGAGTGAAAGTGGGCCGGCCCTGCTGAGTTCAGGTCCCCGGAAGCGGCAGAGACCGAAGAGAGCAGTTCCGTGGGCTCTGAAAGGTCTTCTCATGTCTAAAAATTTATTGCAGAGTTATTAATAATGGAAACGAGAAACTACATTGCTGACCTCAAAGAATACGCACAGAAACGTCGCTTGGAGCTGGAGTATAAAAACCTTGGCTCCGAAGGGCCTGACCATAATAAAACGTGAGTTACATGGTTTTTTAACCTTATTGAGTAGCAACATCTCCGTGGAGCTGGCGACCCGTTTTTCTTTTTACAGACCCGCGATAATAACAGGATAAAAGTTTGGGACACAGACTGTAGCTGCGGCTCAGTTAGGGGACAGATCCGTGGTCAGGCGTCGAAGGCTCCTCCGGATCAAAATGCGCCCTGCTTTTCCCATCGGGTGGAGCCTCCTTCACTGTGCGTCTGTGGTGGTGGCTATTTTTATTTTCCAAAAACTGGCGGACACCCCAAGTGAAGCGGCCGAGAAACCTTTAAAAGTAAGTACTGGTTTTCATGTCACCCAGGTATTGAGCGGTGCAAATGATCACTTTAATTTTACAGAGATTGTGACAGTGATATGTCTGTTTTTCAGCCGGTTTAATATCACTTAAATGTCCCGTACAAACATCGGGAGAAACGAGCAGATAGTTCAATTGTTAAAAAGAAAGGTGGTTTATTCACAGGGGCACAGTGGTAAGGTAAGAACAGGAAATTTGTAATCTCCAAGTTGTGGTTAAATTGGGATATTACAGTTAATATAGTTCTCATGCCAAAAAGTGGCCCTAACAACAAGACAGATCCTTCTTTTTGTTGTGTTTTCGTGTCACCTGAGCCTGTCTCCTTGGTTATAAAGCCCATCATTTCTGCAGGATTTTGTATGTCCTGTTTTCTCTTTTTTTCCCCTGTGATTTAAAAAGAAATGCAAAGTCAGAGCATGTGCTCATAAGCTAAAATTGTGATTTGACCATGTAACTTAATACACATTTGAAAAACCTTTAATAACAACTGATACTGTTTTTGTTAACTACCACATTTGATCTCCATTGTCTTAGGATTGCAAGTGTCCAGAGTTTGGGAGAGACCTGGAAACCGAATGCTGCAGATCACCTGTGGTCTTCAAGGCAGACGTAAAGCAGACAGAGGCTTGCTGCCTCTTATGACACACCAACACAAATTCATCAGTGTGTGAGGAAGAAGAGGAGAAAGATGAACCAGCCAATACTAGCTGAGAGATGGAGAGAACAGGGGGAGAATAGATGGGCTGTTCTCCACAGAAGCTTGTTCCCACCACAAAATACCAGGTGGAGATAAGTTAAAAGAGTTAGTATCTCAAAATTCTGAGTTATCTCAAATTTTTTAGTTACTTCTCAGTAGGTTGAGCTTTGGAGAGACATAACTTGATATTTCGAGTTATTAAGTCAACATTTCAAGATATCTGTCAATTTTGACTTACAGATGGCAAAAAACAATTCAGTGGTAGAAATAAGATTGTAAAATTATTTTGTCATCAAAGTGTGATTGTGGCAGTGTCAGTGATGGAAAAAATCATCAGCTCCTTTGAGTAAAAAACAGAAAGGCAAAAAAGTTGCCAAAAGTTGTACATTTAGAAAACCTAAAAATGTGCAAGTAAATGTACAAGCAGAGAAGCTCATGTCAGTGTTTTTGTCAGTTATGTGAAGCACATGCTGCATTTTGTATAAGTACTGCTACGTTTGTGTCTGCTGTATATTACTGCTGCAGACATTTGAGTTATTCATTATCTTACGTATTATTAAATGGTATGAGTTTCTCAATTTTTTCACCCAATAAAGGAATATACATAATACATCAGTTTACCCTTCATTTTTTTGATCAAAAACAACCAAAATTATCCCTGGTGAGGGTAATTTTATATGCCTAAAGCTTTAAAATAATAACACTACGGAGTTCAGGCTGTTTACTATGTATACATGTGTGCTCACATCGGCAGGAGTCAGAGTGCTTTACGTGATAGCTAGTCTCTGGGCCACCGGATTGTTAACCAACTGAAAATATATTCTGACAATAGGGGGCCAGTGGACACTAACCATTTTTTCCATTTTTAGGAAAGTCATTTATATTAATATCAACTGAGAATAAATAGTTAGCCTTGGAGGACTCGCTAATATTAAAAATAATAAAAATGTCACCTGTGTCTTTAATCAGAGTCTCTGCGGACTCACTACAAAGTTTTGTGTAAATTATGTCTCATATGATATAAAGCATTCAAGTTTTTTGAGCAGCATGAGGGCCAGAGGCCATGATAAGCACAAAGTAAATTTCCACTGCACCTTGTTTAATGCACTCAATGTGACATTTTGATAAATATGACAAGACATTTAAATCCAAATTGTTATGTAAAACAAGGCAAAATTTTACTTTTGTATTTTTAGTGAACACAAGGTGCAAAAATATACAATAAACCTTCAGCTACAGCACAGAAAAGGCAAACATCTTTATGATACGTCAGAACAAAGCTTTAGTCACATCCACAGTAGGAAGTAACTTAAACACAAAAAACTTTTTGTATACTTCAAAAATGAAAATCATAAAATACTGCTATCACTATTACTACAACTAGTAGTAGTAGTAATAGTACTATTAGTAGTAGTACAGTGTGTTAATACTACTCCAATAAACTTACATTACTTGGCACAGAAATGGCACATCTGCAGGTAACTGGTTATTACCCGCAGCTGTTTACGAAGTTACACAAAATACTTTTTTAATTAAAGTGTTTCATGTGTCTTCCTTCAATTCAATTCAATTTTATTTATACAGCACCAAATCACAACAAACAGTCGCCTCCCTTTTAACTGGAAGAAACCTCCAGTAGAACCGGGGGGTGGGTGGGTGGGGGGGGGCAGTCATCTGAGGAGAGAGAGACAGGCCAAAAGACATGCTGAGGAAGAGAGATGAATGCACAATGGGTTCCCATGATGCACTGAGCATCATGGGAACCCCCCAGCAACCTAGGCCTATTGCAGCATAACTAAGGGAGGGTTCAGGGTCACCTGATCCAGCCCTAACTATAAGCTTTATCAAAAAGGAAAGTTTTAAGCCTAATCTTAAAAGTAGAGAGGGTGTCTGTCTCCTGAATCCAAACTGGGAGCTGGTTCCACAGAAGAGGGGCCTGAAAGCTGAAGGCTCCGCCTCCCATTCTACTCTTAAGTATCCTAGCAACCACAAGTAAGCCAGCAGTCTGAGCGTGAACTGCTCTACTGGGGTGATACGGTACTATGAGGTCCTTAAGAGGCCTGATTATTCAAGACCTTGTATGTAAAAAGAAGGTTTTTAAATTCCATTCTAGGTTTAACAGGGAGCCAATGAAGAGAAGCCAATATGGGAGAAATATGCTCTCTCTTTCTAATCCCTGTCAGCACTCTAGCTGCATTGAAGGCCAAATCATGGTCAAAAATTACTCCAAGATTTCTCACAGTGTTACTGGAGGCCAAGGTAATGCTATCCAGAGTAAGTATCTGGTTAGACACCATGTTTGTAAGATTTGTGGGGCCGAGTACGAGAACTTCCACAGCAAGAGCACCTAGTGGCTCACACATACTCTGCAGGGAGACAAATTTACAAAGAAACTGAATCAATTCTGACAGTATTAACTGCTACACACTAAAATACCTGATAAGTTGATCTACCCCTCTATTGACTACGAGCTGCCTCCAACAGGGCACAGATATAAAATTGGGCAGTCTGTCCACAAGTTCACAAAACACTTCTGTAAGAAATAAAGCTTGAAACCTACCAATGCCCATGCCCAGGACTATGCCACTCACATGGAATGAGGTGTGCACCTCTCTAACACAACTGGCCTGATCTCACTCAGAAAATACATGTGTTTCTGCTTGTATTTGATTGTAAATATACTCCCTTATTCCTTCAATACCAACTGCCACACAAATGAAAAACTACTTTGCTAAACTGAATGAGTATGCACAGAGAAATGGTTTGAAGCTGCAGTATGAGGACTTTGACTCTGATGGCCTTGATCATAATAAAATTTGAGTACATTTGTGGTACTTGGGTTTTTGAACATTGTACTATAACGATGATACTCGGAAGAGTACTGGGTGGCGTTAACAGGGAAGAGGCCTGTTGTATGGGGCTATTATTGTAGCAACAGTTCCATGTGTCCGTAACTGAATCTGTGTGTGCGTAATACAATCTGTGTTTAAATTTGTGTGTGCGCATTACGATTTGTGTCCGTATTATAGTTTGTGTGTGCGCATTAC
>VOQJ01025882.1:9937-24105 GCA_015052665.1 Apistogramma diplotaenia | reverse complement strand
ATATGTCTGCTTTAACTCAGAACAGGAAATGAGGGGCCCCTGCAGATGCATGCACACACTTTAAAACACAGGCCTCCATTTAGTATAAAGGAGGCATTACAGACACTACATTAGTATTCTGTCACCAGCCTTCGTCATCATCACCGTTTCCTCGTCCTCATGAGCCCCTTTTAGCTGTGTTAGTTTGCTTTCCCTCCCAGGTTTGGTTTCAGTTTCAGCCTGGTTGAGTTTCTTTGTGCTTTGTGTTTTGTTTTCTTAGTGTTTTTGTAAAATAAATGGTTTTAAGTTCCATTTTAGTTGTCCAGCACTTGGGTCCTCCTTCCTCTCCACCTCATCTTGTGACAGACACATAACGCCTGTCTTCTGATTTGCACCCCCACAGCATCTCCTAGCTTTTCAAAAATGACCATTTGCTCTACAAGTTTATTAACACAGAAACATGCAAATTTCCGAGACACCTGGTTTTGACGCCATGGAAACGGAAACATTGTTTTCATTTTTTTTCTCCTCACGTCTTTCATGCAGATGACCACTGCAGCATTTCTGCAACCCAACACTTTAGGTTCAACCTCTGACGGGCACTTCAGACTCTGGCTGAACTTCTCCTTTTCCAAAAACCTGAGATTTTTTTCTCCTTTGACTCATATTGAAGCGTTTTGAAACCACATCAGCTTGCACTCAATTTGAACTGAGAGGTCATCGGGCACAGCGGAGACCAAGAGATGACTAGACTGAAATGCTGTCAAGTAACACAGGTTTTCTCAGGTTTTTCTAACATGGACAGAACACACAGCTGCACAGAGAAAAAAGAGGTTTGCAGGTGCACAGAGGAGCCTTAAACAAGCATAACTATGGGATGAGTTAACACTGGGACTATAATATTCTCCCCTTTGAAAAGTCCTAAAAGGAAGTGCTGCGGTTTTGTGATATCTTGTTATCAAAACTACCAAAAGCAGTCATGGTGGTGGACATGTGAAGTTCAGGCAATCAAGTGTTCAAGAAAAAATGTAAGTGAAAATGTTTGAGGCTACATTTTCACACGGAAAACATCAGAAGATTCAATAACATGTTTACAGTTTCATACAAGTGCAGCCCTTTGTTCTTTTCTTCTGACAGGCCCACATGTTTATGAATTCTCTTTGCACTTTCAAGTCAGCCATTTTTCTTCTTCCATCGCTGAACATAAAACCGTGCAACACTCAACCTCAATATTCCAGCTCAGCGGCGCCTCGCCACTCTCCTCGGCTTCCACGTGTCCATGGCAACACTTCAGTTTAATATTGATTTTACCATTTGAACACTTTGCAGATCTTGTTATGCCTTATTATCGCTGGAGCAGAATGTCTTTCTCCAGCCGCTGGACTGCGATTTCAGTTTAGAGCTGCACAGGCTCCATTAAAAGCAGGCTTCAGCCTATTTGGGCCCCAATGAAACACCCTAATGGTACCATTAGAGCAGGTAGATTAGTCACACATGCAGGCACGCTACATGTGCCCACACTGAGCTCCCGGCTCTTGTTGTGAATGCAGTCAGAAAGAAAAGGAAAATGCGAAGTTGGAGAGATTTGAGGGAAAGTCTTGAATCTGAGGTAGAGCAACAAAAATGCCTGTTTTCATGTCTTAATATGACTCTTATATGGTAAAACAAGTGAACCTGACAAGACCACATGATTAAGAAAAGGCTTTTCTGTTAGCTGAGCCTGCAGCGATCGAACGGCTGAAGCAGCGTAAACGAATAAGAAGAAGAATCAAAAGGAAGAGAACTTTATTAACAACAGGGGAGAGAAACGTAATTAAATAAATGGAGACAGGTCTTACAAAGCAAGTGATTGTGCAGGCCTCTGCTCCTGTGGGAGCTCTCCACGGGCACGCTCAGGAAGGGGCCAAAAGCCAAACCTGCTTTCATCTGCTCTCTATTTATAGACCTGATGAAGTGCACAGACTTGTTTTAGTACGAAACACACTCGAATATGAAAAGTAAATCTTCACGTCTTAAGCACGATTGTAATGCTGTGACACTTTTACGGGTCAACGACTGGACTGGATTGGAATCTGAAAACCGTTTCAGACCACGGGCATCGTGGAGGATTTCAGCTGCCATCAAATGTCTTCCGTGGTCGGTAAAAAATGGAAGCAGATATAAGAAAAAATAAATGTTACGACATTTCTACGGCTGCCCGAATGTGGCATTATTCATGAGGGCTCAGAAGGGCTCAAGTCAAATATTACATCTTTCATCACAGCTGCCAGGACTGAAGGACTAGATTTCATTATTATTTTAACCCATATTATAGTATAGAGGGGCAGCACGGTGATGTGGTGGTTAGCACTGTTGCTACGTATATTACTATATTAATTTTTACTTGTCATTTTATTTACTTTGTTACCATTTACTCTCTCCTTCACAGAAAACCACTTCATTAATTTGGTTGTAATCAGAAGAAAGAAATGCTGCAATCTATTCTGAGATAATAAATCCAGTTTGTTGACGAGTCGAGATGTGATACAACGTAACAAGACTGAGTCAGTCTGCTGCCACTTTGTGACTGAATGGACACGAGCCGGGAATTCCCTGCAGGCCGTGATAATCTGGCAATTAAATGAGACACATTATCAAAATCTGTAAATCTGTTGACGTCTGAATGTAATTTACTCAACAAAACACATCTTTTGGATGTGCGTGGAACCAGAGAACAACCAGCTGACTGGAGTCTCCAATCACACAGAGACGTGTCACAGACGAGCTGCCCTCACTGATGCAGACTGACTCCGATTGGTTGCAACATTGTGACAATCTCTGTTTACAAATGAAATGGCAATCCAATCATATGCAATTTTTTTTCAATCTGAAAGTGACTCTGAGTTTGGAGACAGGTTGCCAGGCAACCTGTGCAATTAACTTTGGGCAACCACTTAATTCCCATTACTACCTCCAATAGGTTGCCTAATCTGAAAAAAAAAACAATGCAATCACGTCATATATTTACTGTAGTGTGACTGAGCCACAACTAGTAAAATCAAAGCTAAAAGTGTTATTTTAATTCCACAATCTGTTGTAAATTGCTGTGATAGACTCCTGTTTAAGGGTTCGGCAGTCACACAGTGCACACGTCCATGACTTTCCTTGTTAAAGTAAGGAATGGGAAGAAATCAGGATTGGGAAGAAGGTGCTAACTATGCTGCGGCGGGACTGGATGCTACATCATTAACAGGAGAAATATGCAAAGCTGAGGATTACCGCAGCCATCAGAAAGTCTCGTGTGAAGCTCCTTAAATAAAAAATAAACAACAAAGTCGTCCAGAACAAATTTTAAGTCTGTCACAAGTATACGGAGTCGGTGCAAAAGCTCCCAGTGAATAAAATAGTGTCTTTGCTTGAAATGCCGATCCCTCAGCGCCTACACAGCCTCGGAGAGCTTCTAGCATGGTTGTAGGCTTTTCCTATTGTTGACACTTACAGCATTTGCAGGGGCGCTGAAAGAGATTACATATTTGATGACATTTGTATGTTATAAATGAAATATCTTTTCTGTCTTATCTTCATAAGAATTTACTATTGACTGTATTTGTTCCTGTTAAATATTTCATGAGCCAAGATTTCAAAAAACAAAAGCATTTTTTTCGGTAATGAGGCCTTTCTCCAGTCATTAATAGTGTATTTGTGTGCATAGCAGATGCGGCGTCTTCCACAGGTAGGAGGGAATATGAGCCGACTGGGAATTCAACCAAATGACAGTGAGAATGTCAGATCTGATCCCTCTCCGGCTCTCGGCTCTAAGTGAACTCCTTCATTTTTTTTTCTTCTTCTCCTGTCAAATGTGCAGCTGGGTCTTCATCCCCCACAGGCTCCAGTTAGAGGCATGTTTTGATTTCTGCACATGAAATATCACTCCATCACTCTGCCATGGGGCGGTGGTGTTCCCCCACTCTGACCTTTACCTGTCAATCAATAAAAGGAACCCTCCTTCTTCAGGAGACCCATCAAGAAAAATAAATGCATCCTTTGCTGCTGCACATTGGCCATGGAGCCATTGATTGCAGCCCACTTAGTGAATGTAACTAGTTAGTTATTGGTTTTCCACTTTGCATTAAACTGTTTGCTTTTCTAAAAGCAGGATTCCCCAAAATTCAGCCCAAATAGCCCAATCCCAGCCCCTGTGCAGCAGCAGGAAACAGCAGCACCAACCATGATAAACACTCAGACTCTCCTTTCCAGCACCCGGACATAGACTTCCTGGGGAGGCTGAGGAGTGATCCCCGATAGTTGGAGCACATTCTCTGGTCCCCCTTCTTAATGATAGGGACCACCAATACACAGGGACCCCCCCCCAGATCTCCATGAAGTGCTGCAGAAGCATGGCAACCAAAGCAGCCGTACAACATCCAGAGCTTTCAGGACATCAGGAT
Organism: Apistogramma diplotaenia; assembly: GCA_015052665.1. Lineage (NCBI taxonomy): Eukaryota > Metazoa > Chordata > Actinopteri > Cichliformes > Cichlidae > Apistogramma > Apistogramma diplotaenia. Next base: position 19,699 of record VOQJ01025882.1, on the reverse strand, counting down.
GAATCTCACCCATCCTCAGTGACCTCATCCCCAGACTCTGCAGAGCACCACCTTCCATCACCTGATGGTTGGCAGAATTGCTCCGAGGTCCACGAGTCTTCCCATGGCCTCACTGAATCCGTCCCACACCTGAGTTTTTGCTTCAGCCACTTGAGCTTCATCCCGCTTGGCCTGCTGGTATTGTTGAACTGCCTTCAAAGTCCCACAGCAGGTGGTGGGTCTACAGGAGGGTGGGTCCATGCCCCCGCTTTGGGCTGCACCTAGCTCGCCCCACAGGCTCAGGCCACCAGATGCTCATCTCGAGTTCCCTCCCCACATCTTTCTCCAGAGTGGAACCCTCTTGACCCTATCCCAGGCAGGGTAAACTGTGCCATAAATGATTATAGTGCTTTTCTACTCTAGCTGCGGACTCAAAGGGCATAAGGGTTGTTGGAATTGCTCTTTGTATGGTGTATGGCCCCTCACCCAGGACCAAATTTGCCTTCGGAGACACTACCAGGGGTCACATCGTCTCTGGGATCACTCAAAGCCCTCCACCAGGAAAAAGTGGCGATTCAACGAGGGGACAACACAAGTTATAAAAGCCCAGTTTTCTAGGTTAGCAGGTTGAAAGCTGCCACAGAGAACTTCAAGGTATCCTACAAAATTTGGAAGACTTTTTGTTGTTCACTGATTAGAATGGATGCAGGAACAGCAGGGCACCTACTGGCCTCATCTATGGGCGTGAGTACAACTGATAACGTCCATTCAGCGATGATTATAGCATTTGGAGCCAGGTGGGAAATATTGCAGGAACATCCTGTGTTGCAGCTGAAAGAGTTCACTCCCTGTTCACTCTTATTTCCTTCTTTTTTGATCTTTTTGTTTATTCATTCTATTTTCTTTCAGTCATTATTCACCATCATCCATTCCCCTGAATCATCCTCGGTTTACATTCACCTTTTTCTCTGGAAGACCACATGTTAAATGGTGCCTACATTTAGAAGATAAAGATTCAGACTATATGCTTTAATGTGCAACCTCCCACTTGATTGATTTTCTCCCTTCCTGATGGCTCAGCATTGATTTAAAATGCGTGAGAAGGGAGTCCACATCACCCCTGACAGCCCCGACCTCACCCTGTTGTTTACAATTTAAGCCACATATGTTTGATAATGCAGCATTTCTCAGTGACGCCGCACGCTCACATTATCCTGCTTGCTGCTGACAGCCGCCTGCTGCTGCTGCTGACTGATGGGCCGTCCACGTGAGGGGGAGCAGTGAGTGATAAAGAGCTCAACAGAGTTTTAATTAATGGTGTCTAGCCAAGGTCAGAGTCATCGTGTGAGTGAGCCGTGGCCCCAGATTTGATTGATGACGCTCTGCTCTAAAGCAGTCACACACACAGTCAGGTGATACATAGCAACCTGGCTCTGTGGCCTGTCCCCAATACTCCACATCTATCCTTTTACATAGCCTTTATTATTTAATGCAACTACAAATGATCCAGCCCAATGTTATATTCATCTGTAGATCATAGTAGGTCCATCCACCCGTTTACCTGTCCAACCATTTACTCTTCTATGGACCATCAGTCTTTGTTCATCCCACCATCAGCTTCCTACTCTTTTATCATCCAAGCATTTATAAATCTATGAACCTTCGGCCATTGTCACCAATTCATCCATCCTTTATTCTTTTATCCATCTAACCAATTACATCTCAATGATCTGTCCATCCTTCAATCCATCCTAAATCCACCCATCTGACTAGTTGTACATCTATGAACCTTTAACCATCCTAAACCTTCACCCATCCATCAAAACATTCCAAATTCATCCATCCTTTATTACTAGATCCTCCTACTTATCTCTCAGTGACCCATCAGTTATTTTATCTACTGTAACTAGATACATTCTTCCACCCAACCATGCAACCAGCAGTTTACCCCTGTTCATCTGTGACCCATCAGTCTTTCCTCCATCCTCCAACTACCCTTTTTCCCATCCATGAACTTTCCATCCCTCCTTTTTAAAACTTCCAAAATTCATCCAACTATCCAATCTTTTACCCATCCTACATATTTGACTCTGCAAATCTTCATCCCTTATTTAAACCATCCAAATTCCATCTAACATACTTTATTACATGCAGATCCTACCATGTAGCTCTCAGCGACGCAACCTTTAACCCATCCTATCATAAACTAATGATCATCTTTTCATTTTCTACCATTTACAAATCTATGAACCTTTCATTAGTCCTTTAAACATCATAAATTAATTCACTCACCAATTTTTCTTTAACACATTCTATTATCTCTGTGAGCCAACCATCCTTTAAACCCTCCCACCATCATCCCTGTACGAATCAATCAACATGCATCCATCCTGCAGTGCATTTCTAAACTCTGACTCTTCTATCTAACTGTTAAACATCTTAAATTAATTCCTCCAATTATTGTTATTCTTTTATCCATCCTACTAATTCTCTCAATTACCAATTCACCTTATTTTCCACCCAGCTGTCATCCATCACTCTACAATCCATTTATTCACCTATGAACCATCAACCTGTCATTTATGTCACACACATACTTTCAATCACCTATTAATCCATTTATTCACCCAGTCAATCACTTACTCAACCATTCATCCACGACTGAGTTTTTTCATTTATTTCAATGAAGCGAGGAAACCTCTGTTTCTGTCTTCTTATCTCTGTGTGGGACCCTCCAGAGTGCAGAAGCTCCGATAGTGAAGGTGTGATAACCTGTTACTAAACCTGGACCTTGGATCAAAATCAGGAGCAGAGCACCTCTCCCTGCATGCTGATGGCCTGTTCTGTTCCAACAGTTCATCACTCTGAAGTCAGTGACACCACCACATGGCTTCAGCTGTCAGGGTAGTGACCCCTGAAACCACCTACCATTAATCACAGTTAGACAGCACATAGGAAGCCACAGTGGACAAGAAATGAAGGTTGCTGGAGGTCAGTCTGGCAGGCACCATCATTTCAGATTATTGGTTAAGCTGTATATTGTACTGTATATGAAAGATGAACATAGACTCTGAGTCTCGAAGTGCCTCAAACTTGCATTCCTTCAAATGACCAGCAGGGGGCAAAAAGAAAACTGTTCCCATAAGGTTGGGAGAATGAAATTCTCCAACATGTCTTGGTATGCTGGAGTATTGAGAGTTCCTTCCACCAAACCTTACACTTGGTGTGCAGTCAGATAAGTATCGCTCTCCTGGCAACCACCAAACCTGGACTCATCCATCAGGTTGCCAGACAGAGAAGTGTGATTCATCACTCCAGAGAACATGACTCCACTGCTCTAGAGTCTAGTAGCAGCGTTCTTTACACCACTGCATCTGAAGCTTTGCATTGAGCTCGGTGATGTAAAGCTTGGATGCAGCTGCTTAGCCACGGAAATCCACTCTATGAAGCTCTCTTGTTGCTAGTAGGTTTATGGTCTCAGTCACTTGTGCATCTCGTCTGGCTTGAAAAACCCAAAGTGTAGGCAGCCAAATGTCAAACTTCCGTCTGTGATGTCACAGCAGCTTTATACGTCTTCAGTATCGCTATCGCTGTGCAAAATGCCTAATCTACTGAATGTAGAGTCTGCAGCTCACTGCTCTTCACTTTTGGTGCTTTGTTTGTCTCTCAGCACTGTCTCAAAAGGGCACGCAGCATCATGCGGGACTTCCCCCTCCCAGGACGCCGGGCGTTTAAGCTGCTGCCCTCCAATAAGAGATTTAGGCTGCTGAGGTCACGGACAAACAGTCTCGGGGACAAATCTTACAGCAGGGCGAAAACCCTAATCACTGCAAACACCTGACCTGATTAGATTTATCTTATTCTCTATATGTGTTGTTTAATTATTCTGATTGCCGTTCTTTTATCTTATGCATTCACTCTTGGACACCTGTTGTCAGATAGAGCTTGACTTTTTATATATATGATATATACGACGTACAGAGGTCCATGTGTGTTTGCATGATTATTATTCAGTTGCTCGGATAATAAACTAAATGAGGTGCATGCGTCTTGCTGAGAGAACATCACCTCTGAGCCGGTGGGAGTTTAATCTCTGTGAAAACAGTGAATTCTTAGCAGCATTAAGCAGAGCTCTCTGAAAGGTTAGACTAAATGCAATAAACTGGTATTAGAAGCGTGTGACCTGCTTAGTGCAGGACTCACACAGGGAAGGAGTCAGCGCTGCTCCAGCTACGCGCAGCCGCAGCTCTCCGTGTCTTTCATGTCTTCTAGAAATCATATTTCATGGGGCTAACGACTGCTGAATGCATCTGCTGTTATCTTTTAAGAGATTAATATTAAATTGATAAAAAAAAAAATAAAAACGAACGTGATCTGCTGTGTTTCTAATGCACTTTACATTCAGTTTCGGTTCTTTTTACCTTTAAGTTGAAATGTTTGAAGGAAGTGACTCCTGTGCTTTTGTTTATCGCTGTCTGAAGAGCTGAAAGAATAAATCAAAGATGATAAACACCTCTAAAATCCCACTTTCTTTAGCTCAAACACACGTTTTACAGCTGGATGCGCGTCATGTATTTCAAATAGATAAGCTGCTAAAGGTTGCATGTGTAGAAATATGCTAGAGAGACTATCAACACACATTCATACTGTGCCTGAGGCATCATCATGTTGCACCTTCGTGCAGCTCGATGCTGCTGCTGCTGCAGCTCCTTGTGCACGTTGCTCCTCTACCGCCATCTAGTGGCTGATATCACACAGTGCAGCAACTCATTTTAGTAAGTGTTGCACTGATTTAAACTGATTTACACCAACACTGTTCTTACCAGCATGCAATGAAAAATAAAGGTTGCCTATAATCATAAAGATATTAAACATGAACGTAGAAAAATTAGGGAAGCTCATCGATTAGCGCTCGTGATTCCAGCGCCAAGAAAAGTGGGAGCAGCTCAAATGCTTATGTTGAGGTGGAGTTCTAAACCAATGGCTGATGGTGCCGTGATGATGTACATCTTTTATATACAGTCTATGGCTTAAGCATTATATGTAACCTCTATAACTCCACCGGGAGGCCGTCCTCCTCCTCCGCTGTGTTTCTGCCACTTCACAACAACTAAAAGTGTACTTCCCGACAAATCTTATCCATCCATACAAAGGTCAGATACAGGGGTGGCTGAGGACATCTTAGTGACCTTAGTTCTTCAATCTAAAAGACTAAAGTGTAGCTGTTATTAAGTTAAAGGCCACCAAATGTCAAGGCTTTTTCCCCCTCAGGCTTGTGTGCCTTCCTGATAGTTTTATTCAAGGTTTCAGGCACAATGAAGTGCTAATTAGCTTCAGTTATCTGCTTTCTTTATTTTCCCCATTTACCCCCTCCTTTGTTTAATGACAAAGGAAATTACCGACATGTAAGTAATTTGTGTAATTCCAGTAAAAGCAATCGAGTGAAAAAAAAAATATTAAACTGAGAGCCGGCGCTGCTTTAAAGGGAAACTTGGAGTCAGCAGCTGCTAATGAAGACGTGCCACTCGTTAAAAAATGTTTAACTTTGAAGAAGTTAATTTGAACAAAGTGGCTACTTTAATAATGCTCTGTAGGCAGCGAGAAGCATTTACAGATATAAGCTTCCAGTAAAGAGTACTGTAGACAAAAGTGCGTGGACACACAGATGTGTGTGTTCTTTCAGTCTGAGGCAGCTGAAAATCTTCATGTCACAGTTGGGGCTGGATCAGGTGTCCCTGAACAGGCCGCCCACTCGTCCCCACTGAGACACAGTCACCAATTAGCGTAACCCCACTAACTGCATGTCTTTAATCAGCAATAATCAAGTCAGTAATCAGCACAGGAAGTGACCACAGAGCAGGAAAGTGTTTGCATTTCACTGCGGCTTTTCCAGCCTATTCATGTCCCGCCTCCTCCGGCAGGTGGACCTTCTGATGGGCCCTGAAGACGCTGCGGGTCATGAACGTTTTCCCGCAGTGCGCGCAGCGATACGGCCTTTCTCCAGCGTGCATCTGTCTGTGCAGCTTGAGGCTGTAGGACTGCGTGAACCTCCTGCCACAGATGTTGCAGCCGTACATCTTGTCCCCTGAGTGAGTTGCCGTGTGCATCTTCAGATTGCTGGGGTTGCTGAACCTCTTCTCGCACTGATCACAGGCGTACGGCCTCTCCCCCGTATGGACGCTCATGTGGTACTTGAGATTGGCCGTGCAGCGGAATATCTTGCCGCACACGTTGCAGATCGGCTTTTCTCCCGCCTTCCTGCCCGTGTGGATCCTCATGTGGTTCTGAAGCGCGCTGGCGTGACCGCAGCGTTTGCCGCACGTCTCGCAGACGTACGGCCTCTCGCCCGTGTGGGTCAGCATGTGGTGCTTCAGGGCGCTCCTGTGACTGCATCCTCTGCCACAGATGTGGCAGGTGAAGGGTTTTTCTCCGGCGTGTTTGCTCAGGTGGTTTCTGAGGCCGAGCAGCTCGCAGCAGTTGTCATTTTGCGTGTGAGTAACTCGGTGAGCGGCCAAGGACGTGGACGAGAAGAAGCTCTCGCCGCACATTTCGCAGACAAAATCTCTGTCTCCTGAATGCAGACTCTCGTGATCAGCCAAGCTCTGCCTGCACTCGAAGGTCTCCGGGCAGAGTGAGCAAACGAGCGTCTTCTTTAGCGCGCAACAAATGTGGCGCTGAAACGCCTGCTTCCCGGTGAAGCGCTCCTCGCACAGCGGGCACATGTGGGTGATCGGCTTCCTCGAGTTGTGCCGACGCATGTGCCTGTGGAAGGTCGACTTGTACGCGAACTCCGTCCCGCACTTGGAGCATTTGTAAAGCTTCTCTCCGGTGTGTTTCCTCGAATGCGCGACGAGCCCGCGGAGCCCGGCGAAACGTTTGCCGCACTCGGGGCACAGGTGGGGTTTGGAGTGCGTCAGGCAGTGCCTGTTCATCAAGCACTTCAGAGCAAACGCTTTGCCGCAAGTGGAACACTTGAAGTCCTTGGTGAGCTGCTTTTTCCTGACTTTCACTGCGGTCCTCAAATGCACGGCACTGGAGACTGGATCTTTCTCAGCTGATCCGGCTTCACATTCAGAGTTACTCTCCTCACATGAGGCTGAGACATCTGCAACAAAAACAAGACCAGAACTAAGAACACAGCAACACATAAATACCCAGTCAAATCGTTTGGACATGCACAGAACACCTCACCCAAAAGGCGCCAAGCTTTAAAATAATGTCATTTTAACTGTGATTTCATGAATTTATTAATAATTAACACCTGAAGCTGCTTAAGTAAAGGCCTGAAAAAGCATCACGAAGGAGGAAACACATTATCTGCTGACGTCTGTGGACTCTACATTAGTAAACATAGTTACCAGATTCTATCACAGATCTGGGGTCTGCTTCTTCCGCTGCAGCCTGCTCGGTCTGTTGATCCTCTGAAAACACGAGAAAATTCAGCAGTTTTAAAGAGTAAATTGAAAGTTTGATGAAACACTGAGGTTTCTGGTTACTGCCTGAATACCTCTGCAGTATAAGTGATCACTCATCCGTCTTGTTGCTGGTTGCAATCCTTGCGTTTTATTTCTCTTTCTCGAGGCTGATTCTGTCGTTGAACAACAGAAGTAAAAAAAAAAAACCTGGTTTAATTTACAAAGAAATCCCAGCGTGAGAAGATTAAAAGCATCCTCATCCATCAGCGTATTTACTTCTCCCGCGCCCGGCATCGATCTGCCCTGCTGTCGGTTTCTCTGCAGCCGGAGCCTCTCCGACCCCACTCGAGGACACCTTCAATATCTGTGAGATTTTCTCCACTGCAGCTTCGGCCCACTTTTTCATTACAGATGCAAACCGGTTCTGCACAGTCACAGGAGAGACAGCAGAATGTGAGGAAGTGCAACCTTTGGCTTTTGGGCTGGGTGCTAAATAGTGAGCTGACTGGGAATTTAGAAGGTTTTCCACAATTTTCAAGCATTTTTAGTTAAAACCTGTTTTTTCACAAATAAACGCAGGAAGATCACCTTTAAAACACTGATGTGTCTGAGAGCAGTTATTACTGTGCACCTGTTCATCTGCTCATTAATGCAAATATATAATCGGCTAATCATATGGCAGCAACTCACTGCATTCAGTGAATCATTCATTCATCTGCACTCACAGGCTGTTGTACATTATTAGCACCTGCATGTTTTCTGATTTGTGCCGGCGTGGTCGCCATGGAAACAAACGAGCGGACTTGTGGGCGATGTAGTGTCAGTTTGCGCCACTAAAGCTAAGAAAGATTGGTACGAGCCGCCGCACTGATATATATAATTACATTTAGCTGAAGCTAATTTCCTGTTATCTACGAGGCTGCGCGCCGTAAAGGTGCGTGCGTTACCGTGACATCCACCTGAAGGTGCTGCCTCTCCTCCGGTGGAGCCGCCTCCCTCCCGTCATCCTCCCTCATCCTCGCAGGTACAGCGGCCGCAGCCGAGCGCTGCTGAGCGGCCGCAGCAGAGCTCTCCCTCAGGAGTCTGCCGAGCTCCGTCACCGCCGCCTCCACCAACGTCTCCATCACGGCCGATAACTGCCTCTCAAATGTCTCCAGGGTGAACATGTCTGAGCGTGATTATTAGTTTAAGCCCCTCTAAAATCAGACTTTATCTTTTATGGAAGTTGCTCAACAACTCATATTGTGGTTCCTCTTTCTTCTTCTTCGAGTGGCTGCAAGAGGGCGTAAATCCATTCGACTGGTGCCCTCTATAGGCCACAGAGCGGTACTCCGCCTTTACAGACTGTTTTTATTTTAATCCGCTCATGTTTACTCCTGGGACGTGTCTCAAAAGGATGATTAGGAGTGTTGAATGAAAGAGATGATCGAGTCTCCGAATACTAAGAAAAGGTACTTCGATGCTTCATTGCCTCCTTTTGCAGAGGCTCATCCTTAATGACAGGAACAAAAATCATCCCATACTGAAGAGACGTGCAGCAAAACTGACAAAGAAAATGAATTATGTAAAAATTAATTAGTGCAATTTCCAGGTGATACTATGACCTTTTTTAAAGTATGAACATTATGCCGTTGCGATTAAAAAAAATCTTCTTATGAAGTTATACATTTGTAAATATATGAATTTCATAAATTTTTATTTGTCCATTTGAGGACCACCATAAATCAATTTGCCTTGTTTAAGCAGGACTATCAATGGGACCTTTCTGTAGTCTTCCTTGTTTCCTCCTGCCCGGCCGCTCCACCCTGAACATCCTCCATCGCTCCTCTAAACGTGCTCAGATCATCTCATCCCTGCTCCTCCTTCCTGTCACACCACCGTCCCCCTCACCTCTTAGTGCTCTGCTTTTGCTTTGGATGGATGACCCCAAGTTTTTAACTAAATCCACTGATGTGTTGCCATCAGCAACAGGAGGTTCTGTGATCCTTCAGCTTAGTATGATGCAGTTTGTGACTTGCACAGGACAAATGTTTTGTTTGACCCAAATGCAGACGGACACGCAGACTGAGGAACAAAAGGTGTTTATTGGTACAGGCTATTGACTGAAAGTTGCTGCACAACACAGAAAGGTTAAGTCCAAGACAGAAACAATCGTCCAAACAAAGAAAACTTACAAGGGCACAAAAGGATCCATTAAGATACGAGAGATGACCGATCCCCTGCTTCCAGGAGTGGTTTTTGGGACTTGGAAGGTCTCGTCTCTGGTGGGGAAGGAGTCTGAGCTGGTGTGTAAGGTTAGTAGTTGAGTCCACCTCGATAAGCGGAAGAAAACAGATGGACCATGACATTCGCTCCTTTGTGAAGAATC
>VOQJ01025871.1:0-17197 GCA_015052665.1 Apistogramma diplotaenia | reverse complement strand
ATAAAAAAAAAATAAAATGTTTTTATTACATATATATATGTATAAAAAGATATAATAATATATATATATATATATATATATATATATATATATATATATATACATACATATATATATTTACTGTTGACTGTTGGTGTGTAGAGCAGAAAAGTCCTAGCATCAAACACCTGATTCCATTCATAGTTCTGGTGCGTTTTCATTGATATTGACTGATATTGATATTGATTGATTGCAACAGAAGCAGGTGACATCACACATCACAGAGTTTGTTGATGCCCTCTGGAGTCTAAAGATAAAACTTGAAGATATATGTCAGGGTTTTTTTTTACCTATGTCTTCATCAGACTTTTAAACATAGGAACATCGAGGCAAGCAAACATTATGAGAGTCTCATTTCATCTCAAGCGCTGAGTTCAGTCAATACGACGTGGGTTTGATGTGACTTTGGATGTGATGGTTTACCTTTAATGTTGTCTGGCTTCGTGGCATCCTTTCAGGATGTCACTGGGAATCAGAAGCATTGTTCTGACACCTACTGACAGCTCTAATTCTCCTCCCAGCACAGTGTCAGTTGCTCTCTTAATTAAAGGTAAATTCACACATCACAATGTAGAGGACTTATATCTTTAAAGGTGGAAAAGAAAAAAAATGGACAAAAATGACCATTTTAGTGTAAATGATTGTAAGTGATTACCAAATGGACTGTGGGTTGGAAAGAGATTTGCTGAGCTGGGCAATGTTACTGCTTATAAGTCAGGAAGGGACTTTGAACAAAAATTTTAACTTGTGACTCTTTAGCTGTGATGCATTCAATTATCCAGTTCATTTATTTATATCTATTTAATACAGGATGGAGACTCACCCTATCACAAAGCTATCTTGTCTCATAATTTACATTAACTGAGTACAAGTGCTGTACTATGGAGAATAAAAGTTGGAGCTAGACTAATGCATGAACACAAAAGCACTTGAAAAGTCCCTCCCACCTGAAAACCACATATTTTTTTGTAACGCGTAATTTTCTTTCTGTGATCACCTTTGAACATTAATATAATTGGATATATTAGTTAAAAATGATACAGGTTTGATTTTTAATGTTTGTGATGTAGAGCAAAAGAAACAAGTATTGGTATAAAAGTATATCTTAGATAAAACATTTGCAAGTTTAACTTTGACTTACTGCTGACATAATGAGCAATGTTCCCAGATTTGATAATCATGATGTCATGAAAATTCGTCTTTTTATGTGCCATGTGAACCTCTTGCCGGAATCAGCCACGGTGCGGGCTTATGTGATGGAAATGAAGGAACGATTGCAACCGGAGCCAGTTTACAACCAACAGCCATCACGTCTTGACGCCAAGGCAACACTTTGAATGATGTAACTCGCACATCTACGGAATCAGTAATTAGCCGCCTGCAATGTTGATGCCGACAGGGCAAGGTATATGGATGGTTCTCTCAGATTTCACCGACTTCATATCAGTTTACCCAGCTGTCTCACAGCAGCAATTACTGCTTACACCTTTTATATCTTTTCTGAGGTCTAAAGGCCTTTAAACACCGAGTGCAGAGAGGGGAAAAAAGAAGGTGCACAAAAGCCTTAAGTGATCATCAGTGACAACCCATCGGATTGTCATCTGATTGTTGGGGTTTTCTCTGTATTATTGTCAGGGCTTTACCTTACAGTATAAAGCACCTTGAGGTGATTGTTGTGTTATGGCGTTATATAAATAAAACTGAACTGAATATTTTGCACCCTAAAATCATCACTTGATGTCATAACATCAAAGCACATATGACTGATTAAATAGCTCGGGAACTGAGCATGCTAGACACCTGAAAAAGGCTATAGAATACATAAAAGTACGTGTGTGTATGGGGGGGGACCTTCAGCCTTTTTGGAGGCACTGACAGATGAGCTGTGTGGTAGACAGGTCAGTCAGTCTACCCGCAGGAAGTTTGAGTAGTGCGATGTCTCATTGCTCACAAGAGCAGCTTTGAGGCATGACATAATTAATGCTTAGAAAAAATGGATGCAAGGACTTCATTAGATTATATATATATATATATATATATATATATATATATATATATATATATATATATATATATACACACACACACACACACACACACACACATACACACTATAACACTCAACACATGCCACAGAAATCTGACTTGAGACACCGATGAAAATGTTTTAAATGCAAAGCTCAACTTAGATGTAATCACAGCCCAGTTAATGAAGAAGCAATAAAAGCAAGGTCATAATAAGACACACTTCAGAATTTTATATAATCAGTAAATGAATGCACTACATTCTTAAAAGCTGCCATAAAAAGAATCAAGCCAGATCCTTATCAATAAATAAATAAATGAATTAATAAAATGACCCGGTATTTGCACTCACAGCCAGAACAGTGACATGCAAAGCTGTAGTGCAGCTCAGTAAGATTTGCAAATTTATCTCATTATGAAGGAACAAAAAAACCCATCATGCTTTGCTTTTAAGTTTCAAAAAAGGGCTAAATCTCTGCGAGTGACATGCAGTGGAGTGGAAGAAGAGCGAGGCAGTGCATCTATCCTCCACAGTAATCACAAAGAACAACATTCTCACACAGTGCGGTTGCAGTGAAAACACAGAGCGGTGAAGGGAGCCCGGCAATTATCCCTTGGGTATCTCTCTCAGGTGGACAACACACACACACACCATTTCTCAGTGCGGAGGCCATTCCCTGGCAATTGAATGACAGTTGGGAGCGTTGATATCCCTGTCAGTTTTCCGTGCTGAGATCCACTCTCCATTCACAAACAGAATTGCTAAAACTGTGTGCATGTGTGCATACTTTTCACTGTGTAAGAAGCATCTTTGGAGTGAGGAAAAGGAGAGATTGTTATGCAGAGTGCACAGGAGGAGCTAGGCATTTCTGGCATTCAGGTCCTTGGCTAATGAAGTGCCTTGTCAGGCCGTTTGCTGTGCGCCTCTGTGTGTGTGTGTGTGTGTGTTTGTGTATGGAGAAGTGTAGCGTGTCCCTGGTGGTATCTCATTTGATAGTGCTTTTATAAACCACTGGATTAGAAAGAGTAAAGATTCAGATGGAGAGCTCCCTTTTCAATAATGCGTTTTTAATATTCCGATAGCAAACAAAAAAAAAAGCATATTAGCAAAACTTTAATACTTTTACAATACTTTTCTTGTTTTGTTGGAGTGTGTAAGGCTTGTCCAAAATTTGTGATACAAATACCTTGTATTAACCTTCAGCTTAGAGTCCAGTTTTGTGACTACAAAATCCACTTTTCAAAAACGATTCGATTCAATATTCAGGATTCCATTATTGTCATCGCATGCACAAGCATACTGTATGCAACGAGATTCGGGTGTCATTCCCTTCTGCTCCCTTCAGTTGAATCATGTTAGACCTGCGGGATAATACTGAGAGATCAGTTCCAATCCCCTTCTTGTATCCTCAAGAAATCGGACCATCATCTTTGATTTTGAAATTTAGTATGCACACTCCTTCCTACTTAAAATTTGAAGAAGTCTGACTAGGCATTAATTTACCTTCATTTCCCCTATACACATTAGCTGGATAACGTTTCTGACTGCAGCAACTTTTCTGTGCATTTTGTGTGATTTTCTTTTTAAAGCTTTCAGAAATGCCTCTATTATGTTTACAAAATCTATATTGCAACAGGCTCTCACTGAGGCTCAGCAGAGGTGAGATGAACACGACTTTCTAGCCCACCGCCCTTGCCAGACGTCCTGGATCCTCGCTCTTAAAACCCTGAGGCACGTAACTGCCACATAAGAGCTACAGGATAAAAAGATTTCTTTTCAGCTGCATTTTCAATAAGATTAAACTAACTGTCGCAAGGATTTCTCGCAGAAATAATATCAAAATGTTTCCCCGGACAACTAAATGCTTCACTTTTGACAACAACAAAGACACTGATGAATGACTGTAATCAGAAATGCCATTTTATCATACATAACACCCACAACATTTTGAGGGATACTCAATTATTGAAGCAGCCATTAAAATGAACTCCTAGAATAGGTGACAGCATAATTTCCATGCTGTCTCATGATTGCAGTATAGTTACATCACTGAATTTGTATTAAGCCATATTTGTCCTCCTGTCAAGCCCACACTAGACAAAATTTCAGTTTGCAGTGTTGAGTTACCTGTCTCCCCTGCAGGCAATGCCAGAGCAGTTCTCTGCCAAAAAATTAATAAATAAAAATAAAAAAAAACTCTGGAAAATTCAGTTGTGTTTATTCCTTTTTTGTTGCCTTAATAGACACCTAGAAGCAATAAGAGATGCAAGACCTTCCCCCTACCCCACATACAACGCAGAAAGTGCTGTTTACTTTCACCTGCCTGCTCTTACACATGGGAGGGATGTTAAGCAGGGGTGGGCTCCAAAATTAATGACTTGCTCAAGGCCTGCTCCTAGATAGCAGTGATCCCGATCTCACCGGCTGTGCCACTACAAGTGTGTGTACTTGTGCGTGTCACCGTGTGTGTGCCACTGAGATGTATTTCGGTACTTGAGGGCTTGTTATTCTGTCAGCACAGACTGGAACTTGAAGATGTCAGGATGTTTCCCAAAAGTTAAAAAGAAAAAAAAAAGAAAAAACGTATTTGTGCTCCCGATTTTCTCGCAACTGAAAACATGCAGGAACATCCGTACCATGTGTTATATGAAGCTGCAGGAGGCTTGTTAGTACAATCAAAGAGGGTGGTGTGAGCAAATAGTGGCCACAATGTCTGATTTAATTTGGTGTATCAACTTTTATGAAGCTCGAGCTGCTGGATGCGACTAGAGAACCGATCAGGCCCGTTCCAAAGCCCTGATGGGCGTTTATTATCGACAGAAGAGCAGATGGACGGGTAGACAAACAGATGATTGCAATAAATATTAGATTCACACTGAGAAGAATGACAAGCTCATAAATACATGGATATTTCTGCTGTTCTGTTCATGTGCTGACAGACTGTGATGCAACATGTGGCTCGCCGGGCCTGGTGTACGTGCTGCACCAACAGCTGTTCGTTCATCCATCATCTGCATCTGACAAGATATACGAGCCACTGCTCGCCCCTCATTATTATAAACCTGCCTGTGTTACACCCCAGGTTAGCTCAACATACTGTATCTGTGTTTCTCTAATCACTGGTGTTTAATTAAGTCCCCGAACAGGTGCGGCTGGTCAAAATAAACTGAGCTAACGTGTTTTTACATATGCAGTTGGTGTTAAAGTGTGCACATATGAATGCATTGCAGGTATGTCCCCAGCTTTTTGTTACCCTGCTGCCAAACAAAAGAAAACACTGAAGGGTGCAGAAGGCAGGGTACACCCTGACCAGGCTGCCAGACTATTGCAGGGTCAGCACAGATACACAGACAATCATTCACACCTGCAGGGAATTTAGAATCACTAGTTACCTAATATGCAATTCTTTGGAACCTGGGAACGATTTTCATCCCAAAGAAAACCTAAAGATTAAAAGAAAAAAAAACAAAGCAGTACATATCCCTATAAATTCTCATTAGGCGAGTAAAAGCAAAGACATATTTATAAGATCTCTTAAATCAGATGTACAGTAAACTACTGTTCAGTGTCTGTTGGCGGCTTTTAATTATGATGGGCTGCAGATAGAATCACTCTCTGTGTACTGCAACACTCTGGCAGTGAAAATATTGCAAACAAACTTGTTTCTCATCTACAACATCACCTGCTGAGGAATTCATCAATCAACCCTCCAGTGGCACTACCATAAAAAAAGACAGTATGTTGATATTTATAAAGCTAACATATAATTAAGCATTAGTATGTCAGAAACAATTTTGCTCTACTGTACATATAATTACAGTTTGGAAAATTCACACCAGCCTTTTGCATAGTTTCCTCCCTCTTCTAATACTTCTAACGGTATCGATCTTCATTTTGTTAGCTGTCTTGTTGCTGTCATCTTCACTGCTTAGATATATAACCTCAGTCATTGTCTTATAGTCTGATGCATAATAAAAAATACATAGGGGCTATATTACCATAAACTGGATGGATGAAGCTGTCCACTCATGAAAAATACAACTGACTCAGTTGGATGGACTAATGCAGTTTAAAGCTCCGACAGCTGCATCCAGGAGGTTTTCAAGTATGTATATGAGGATCTTTAAACAACACTGAAAACCTCTCTGTCATTCCCCATTGCCATTTCCATCATGTCTCCCCCCAGCATAGTCCTCCTCTCCTAATAATCTCGCTGTTCTCTTCCGCTTCCCAACACCGCCTTTGTTGTCTTAATCATGACTCTTCTCTGGTGAATTCCTCTCCTTTCCTCCAACTCCCTCTTCCCCT
The DNA here is from genome assembly GCA_015052665.1 of Apistogramma diplotaenia. Lineage (NCBI taxonomy): Eukaryota > Metazoa > Chordata > Actinopteri > Cichliformes > Cichlidae > Apistogramma > Apistogramma diplotaenia. Next base: position 10,824 of record VOQJ01025871.1, on the reverse strand, counting down.
TGTTGTAATGTTGAGGCTGTAGCCCGTGAACACTGCTGGGATAAACACAGCATCCTTCCATCTATCTTGCCACAGGCCATTCCCTTATCCCCATTAGACAGGACCTGGGAGAAAGATGCCGCCAACAAACAAATGTTCCGCCCGCCTACAGACACCACAGCACATTTGCATGGACACACACACACATACACAAGCAAACATTTAAAATATCAATACATGTGTTGATATTAAACTTTTTAACCCACTGCCTAAGGATAGGCAGAGTTGTTTTTTTTTTTTAAATCTTGCATGTATGTAATATAAAGCTCATTTTATGGGCATGATTCAGCTGATAATCTCCTAGTGCTCTCATTTTGTTTGTTTGTCACATGCAGTTTCCTCATTGTGCTGCGGTCTTTAATGAGCCGGCAGTGTTAGTTATCCTTTTGGATTCGAAGATGCAATGAGCTGTAGTTAAACCTAATAAGCCTACATTTTAATGTTTGCATTGTTCTAACAATATTATCATCACAGTTTGCTTCTGCTCTGTGGAGCATGCCTTTATGGAGTCAGCAGTTCACACTTTTATGGATGTCTGCTTTTTTAAAAAAAATCTTTCTGTTCCATTTAACTTGCCGATAACTGTAAGACAAAATGTCTACGCGCAAAAACTGGAGCTGGCACATATTTACCTACAATCAGACATCTAAGATCACCTTCTGGTGATGACAGTGCCAGTCTTGCTCCTGCTGGTTGTGCATTTAACATCAACGAGACTTTGCTTTTGATGAGCTCATTTCAAATAAAGCAGTAAGGGAAGAGAGCAGAACTTTCTTCTGCTTTTCTTTTTTTGCATCCGTCGCCACCTATCAACACACTAATGACATGGCAAAAACTTTGGAGTTAGCTATTTTTCTGTCAAAGGTTTGAGTGAATAAATACCTGATTGCAGGTCTGTAAAAGCCTGAAACATCTAACTCACTGCATGCCATCACACTTTAACTTTGTGGCTAATTCACCACAGGCATTGATGTTTCCTTTCTTTGACACTGGATAAAAACCACGGCACACAGATCATTAAACAGGATATCGTTCCCAATTCCTGCTTGCACACACCCCTTTCTTCATGCACTCTAACAATCTGGAGCTTCCTTGTATCTCCCTGCATGCTTTATTCCTCCAGCTGCACTTCATATTTTTTTCTGATTCACTTAAATAGATTTCTGGTAATCATCATAATGAAGTGAGTTGCAAGATCATTTTCCTGGAGTCTTTGATCCCAAGAACATTCCCATATCATTCCATAACCCAGCCAACCCTCCATGATTCCCCCTGTCCATCCCCCCCGCACCTGTGAGGTGTAAAGCCATTGCTTCAAGCACAGCACAGAAGGAAAAGCCTCTGAAGATTGACTGTTAAGTGTTATCGGTCTAGGACCTGTGATGACAAGAGGAATGCGGTGACAGAGGGGGTGGGGTGGGGGCGGGGGAGGGGTACTGCTTCAGTGTCAATCTGTCACTCAGCCTTCAGGCAGGGTACAATGATGGAGAAAGACAGTGGTATTGAAAGGTGGCAGTCGTGAAAAAATAGAAAGAAAACTGAAAGCTACAGATGGCAGAAAAAAAGTGCCAAGGAAGGAGAAGTAGACGAAGAGAGTCGAAGGACTAGAAATGACATGCACGCCTTCCTGCACTATTTCTTTCTTGCAGTCATGTGTTAATGAACCCCCTGGTCACACCTACTTAGAAGTCACGAGGACAAGGCCAAGGCTGGAGCAGCACTTGCTGCATGTAGTTGCATTACTGAATAGGCACACTCAAAATTAAAACTGCGCTCCCTAAACTACAAGAACAAAGTGTTATCATAAATGAAGACGCACCCAGAATGGCTAATGGCAGGCCGGACAGTCCTGATCTCCAAGGATCACCAAGAGGAACCATGAAGAGGCTGGGGTCTACCACATTAAGCAAAGACCACCGAGACAATCCAGCACATAACAGCAGGATGCAAGAGGCTAGCAGGCAGGGCATACATGGAACACCATAAGCAAGTGACTGGCATAGGATACAGGAGCATCTTTGCCAAGTATGCCCTGGAAGTCCCAGGGTCAGAATGGGTGGTTGAGAATGACTGAGCTAAAATCCTGTGTGACTTCCAGATACAGAGAGACAAACTTGTGATGGTTAACCAGCCAGACGTAGTGATGGTGGACAGAGGAAGAAGGCTGTAGTGATAGATGTAACGATACCAAGTGACAGTACCACTGAGATGAAGGAACACAAGAAACTTGAGGAATACCAAGGGCTCAGAGAAGAGCTAGAGAGGATTTGGAAGGTGAAGGTAACAGTGGTTCCCGTGGTAATTGGAACGCTTGGGGCAGTGACCCCCAAACTGGGAGAATAGCTCCAGCAGATTCCAGAAATGACATCCAAGATCTCTCTCCAGAAGAACGCAGTCCCAAGTAGGACCTCTAGCTCCCGGGGCTCTGGTATAGGACTCAAGGACAAAGACTGAAGGACAAAGACTGCCGACAGCGCGAGTGGACAATAGGGTATTTATTTATTTATTTTTATGTATAGCAGAATCCCCTTCAAGGGCTAATGAAGCCAGGAATATTACATATGCAATTTCTGAAAAAAAGGAGTTTCAGTGTGGTAATAGGCAGCTAACAACTGGAGCCTTTCATTGCAAAGGACTGTGACCAACTGAGTGGGTGTTTGAATGTGAGTTATGCGTGTGCCAACTAAAGGAGCCCACTTGAGCGGACAGAACAAAGCAGAGGACAGAACTTCTGTTGTTGGTGACCGAGGTAGCATGAATCAACTCTTCCCCCTCTGAAAAAGTAGTGGGCTAAACACCAAACAAGCCTGTCTCTGTGTTTGTGTGTATGTGTTTGGTTGTGGGTGGGGAAACGGAGGATCTGGGGGTTGGAGAGGATTCATAAAAAGGGCCATATCTCCATTTCCCCTTGAAGGCATTAGTGAACTGACGGTGCTACAATTATGCAAAGATTTCAAAGTGTTTTTTCCTGCACACTGTTTTTACCGAGTCAGTTTCCTGGATGAAAACATTACTCACCATTTACAACACCACGGTATATTTTCAGTAAACAGATGGAAAACTGCATTTGGGAGAAAGGCATAGTATGGCCACAAGCCACAGCAGACACCCACAGCTCCCTTGAGTGCAGATTTAGTTCGGCTAAAAAATGCAAAGGCATAAAGCAATAATGCATTGAGTTCCGAACTGTGGACTTTTACCACATGGGCAGCTGTAATGAGGAGAGACAAAGAGAAATAGAGGAAGAAAGAGAATACAGTAACCTCTTCTCTCCAGGTCCATCATTGCACTGATCAGCCGTGGCAAGAGCCGAACAAGGATCAGAGTCCCTATTCCATCTGCTATCAAATCCCATCTGGTGTCACCACATTACTGCAACACAGGAGTCCAAAAACAGACTAGCCATATTGGAGAAAAAGCTGCTATTTGACACTAGAGACAACAAGATGGGGCGATACCGTTTAATCCAGTCTGCATACCAATGAAGCACTCTGGTTTTCTCTCGGTGAAGTTAGGAAATCGTTTCTGTTCATTTCCACGGGTGAGGTTATGTCTGGGGTGCTACAGGTCTGGAGGCAAGTGTCAAAGCACATTTGCTGCTTTTGACTTTTTAATTTGCCATTTGATAAATCTAGTAGAACAAAATGTATTTCAACAATCCATTACTGCATTACAGGGGTGCAGCAGCTGTAGGTTTTGTTTTGCTTCCCTTTCAGCAAGTCAGATTAATATTGGTTTAACTTGAAGTCAAACACTGATGCATTTGGAACATATTTTGTGGCATTCCTATTTTCTATTTTTTTAATTCATTTTTATACTTCTCTCAATGTAGTTCTTGCATTTTTTTCCCATCCAAATTGCATTTAGTGATTCAGTGATTAAACATGGCAACTGCAGCTCCGTGTCTGCCTGGATTTGGTAACTGATTTTCATGATCTCACAGATGAGACATGGTAAATAATAAACAGACGAGTAACAGTGAATGTTTTCTTTAAATTCTAAATCTATAAAAAAAAAAAAGAGAGAGAGAGAGAATAAATACAAGTACATACAAGTACTTTAAACTGTTGGCGAATGAGCATGCTGTAAGCAGGATAATCTGTTCTAAAGAGTGCATAAAAGGATTTCAAAGCACTCTGATTTGCACTGGCTGGTTCCTTCCTCTGTGTCGACCATTAAAATGTTGTAGTAGATTATCTCTTGTATGTCAATCAGCTGTAAAAAAAAAAAAAAAAGAGGCAAAACCAGATTCAGCTCTAAATCTACCAGATGATTAGAAAATCTCTCCGGGTTGGATTTTCTATATAGTCTAGAAAAGATTTCTGTTCTATTTACTATGGCAGAGCACATTCCTATATTGTATGCAATGAAGTGGATGAGAGAAATTGACTTGCCTCAAGTGAAAGTACGAAGTACGAGGCTAACAAAATATCTACAGATGCCTTCCAACACGTCTACCCTCAAACCATATTCCTAGCCGCTGCGCCTTCTCTATCTATATTCATAGCCCGCCACAGGTTCAAGGCATTTCTTTAAGGTGACTCCTTCAAAGTTAAGATCTCTGTGACATATTACAACACCAGTAAATGCCAGAGAAAACGTGCTTTCTTCTGCCTGTACTGACGCCAAACGACAAGGCAAAAAGTTCTTTTTAACTTTTAGACAGGTGTGTTTTTTTTCTAGCTCAAATATTACAAACCAAAAATGTCACAAAGTAAAATGGCACGGGAGCTAAAGACATAAGCTTGTGATTAGATGAATTTCATATATTACAGGAAATTCCCTTCATATCTTTCTGGGATTTTCAAATACATTTCCAGGGACCGGTGACTGCCTATCCGTCTCTCCAATCAAACAGTGAGTATCAGGGTGCCCTGCGGTAACTCCAGAAATGTGCATCCAAGAGAGAGCTTCCAGCCTCATTGCTGAGTTAATTGCAGACATAAATTAAGTCCTGAAAAACACAGGGAAGGTTCCAGCTGATGATAACTTTGTCTCTGTGGTTGCTCTGCTGCGCAAGCCAGTGGCAGGTTTTCATGTGTGTGTGTGTGTGTGTGTGTGTGTGCCTGCACACAACACTCTCGGCATGCCCGGGCATTATTAAATGATGGTGCAATGAAAGGCACGTCAGCTAGGCGATGGAAAACAGCTGTTCAATTTCACACTTCCTCTCACGCGCTCTCTACATACACTCTCTTTATGTTTGCACTCCCCTCTCTGCTGCCAGCACCTCCGTCTCCATCTCTGTCCAAACCTAATGCCCCTCTTTTCCCCGCTGAATATACAACCACGCCTTTCAGACAGACGCCTCTTAGGTGCTTCCACACACACCGGGGTGGCATGCAAACATGCACACACATACACACTCAGCTACCGCTTGTTTTGACCCAGACCACTGGGCTGAGTCAACATTTCAATTATTTATCACGACTCCCCTACAGCACACAGGGCTGGTCCGGCAGGGGATTGGGCGGGTTGCCGCCAAAATAACAACAGTGATAAGTTCTTGTTACTCGGCTCAGCGTTTTTCTACTAATACAACAAATTGCCCTTCCAGTAGAAGAAAATCCTTACTTGTCATCATTCAGTAAAGCTAATTCCCCACCCTTCTCTTGTACCTTGTGTCTCTCTGTCTTTTCTTGTTCTGTCACACGTAAAGACACACAAGCCTCGTCCTAAGCTCAGCTACAGATGTAGCTACAGTTTCTCAGGTTCAGGTGAATAAGTGAGCGGTGCATATATTGCGATGGTATTTCTCTTTAAGGAACCCACAGACAGACGCCTCCCGCAGCACAGACACAAAACAAATATGTTTCTAAGGAACTCTGGAAGTATAGCAAAGTTTTCACACAGGGCCGAGGTGCACCCCTAAAGCACCGCCTGACAAAGTGTAAACAGATATGAAAAAAAAAAATGCAGAAAAAGATGCAGATGAAGCTCTGCTGGAGATGAAAAATAGTAGCACATGAAAAAAAAAATCGCATCTGTGCGGAAAACCAACCGCAACATTTATTAACAGAAAACATGCAGTGAGTTTTTAAAAATAGTTTTCCACCTAACTGCAGCTAACTGCCTCCGACTGTGCCGTCTTATTTGGTGTCAATGACTGTTTATCTTCATGAACAAACTCCTAATATTTATTTCACTGCAGCGAGTGGAAGAACATAACTAGCATTTTGTTTATTTAATAATTTTGTTCCTGGAAATTCAGTTCAAATTAGTGCTACGATCGAATGGGAACCCAGTTCTGGCTAATTATTAGCTTGATAGATCAATCAATAAACCCACAAAGACTGGTTAATTATTTTGTTGTTGGTTTTTTTTAAAATAAATGAATTAAAACCTGTTTCTTGCACACAAAACCCGCACATGTGCACACACACATACATGCACACTGTCAGATGTTGTTCCCTATGCTCACTTCATGGAAATAAAAAAAAACTGATTATGGTGCGGTCACCTGAAAATGACCTCATTTACCTCAATGTACCTGCCTTCATTTGCTGCTCCTGGCGCTCGATGCAACTGATAAGCAACAACAAGCACATATTGATTCATAAAGAGACATGAACATTGGTGGTCAGGCATAAACTAAATCGAGTTAATCTCACTGGATTATGAAAGGGTTTTGCCTCAGAGGTAATGGCAGGGAGTTCAACCTGCTTATAAAGCAGTCGATGTGAGGGTATTCTATAGTATAGTATATGCACATAAAGAGAAATTGTGCAGCTGTTATTGCTGTTCATCGCCAACAGTATTATGTATACAGTTTGGTTATAAGTAAACCCTTCTTCCAAAATAGCATGATAGCTCGTGCTTTGTGTCAAACCTCCAGCCTGCCATGAGAAAAATGAAAACTGCCTGACACTCTTGACAAATCTACAGCTGAGGCTCCATTTAGTCTTGGCTCCTAACTCTCATTATGTGTAGCGCATCATGTAGACGTTGCCGTTATTGATTTGGCTTGATTACAAAGGCACCAGCACCGTCTATTAAGCAGTCTCCAAAAACACATGAAAAGATCTGAAGTGTTTTTTTATTCCAACGATATTGTGCACAAGGTTTCCCAATGTCAGAGTCATCAAAGGCTTTTAGAGTTTCTAGTCATAAGAGCAGGAAATGAGTCAGTACTCTTAAACCATAGGTTCAAGTTTACATTCCCTCTCATGGGGATTGTATTAATATAAAAATAAAAAATAAAAAATTACTCTCAAATAAATTAGATCACTTAAAGTGCATTTGTGATTAATGCCTTCCAAAATAAAACAGATGGCAACTGGTGTCTCCAAGACTTTTAATTCCACTGTTTGTCCTTGATGACTCTGCATCTCCTGGACACACTTAGGTTTACTCTTGGAAGATCTGAGCTGCTCACTATAAAACAGTTTTTTCACAGGAATCAGAGGGATGCATTTAATTGGCCCCGGTTGCTTATTTGACACGTCCAGTTACAATTTCCTTTTTCCCTTTAAATCCTGCAACTTCTGCAGTAGCACTCCACGCCATTCGATCTGGTTTAAAGAGGCATGACGTGTGCAGTTACATCGTTTTTGTGCGCATCTTTAAAGTGAGCCGAGGATGAAGTGCGAATAAACTCTGCAGCTGCTGCCACGTTTACTTTTCAGCTTTTCATCTGCGTGTCGCTCCCCGCGTGCCTTCGTGCGTGTGTCGTTGTTCCCCTGTTATTTGAAACACTTCCATTACATCGGGCCACTAGGTGCCTGCCAGATAGAGTCCGAGCTGCAATGTCACACGCAGAATTGAACCCGAGCTTCCCCATGAGAAGAGCTGAAAATATGCCAGTCGTGACAGCAGCCTTACATCAGCCGAGGATCTCTTTGTTATATCGCTGTTAAAGAGACGGGCTCCTCTTTTTCTTATGATTTATTCACTTTTATCTTTTCGGATCTAGCAGTGAATGTGCTGCAAATAAAACAGCAACTTCCTTGGCAAAACAAAGGGGAGCATATAATTTAAAAGATTGATTTCTCAGTCCCCCCCCCCCCCAACAAAAAAAAAAAAAAAAAAACTTCAAATGTTCTCTCTGCAAAGCTTGATCCCTCAACCGGAATCCGTACCAGCGTTTGTAACAGAGGAAAGTCGGGTTTTGATGTTGATTATTATTGCGTTTAAGGGCTCTGGTTCAGCTTCTGGTGCGTGGTGGTTGGAGATAAGCAAAACATTCTATCTGAAACAAACATTAAGAAGTACATTCACTGGAGCATGAAATGGAAACTGTTCCTCTGTTTCGAAATGTTCACATTCCCACTTAAGCAGGATCGCAGCAGCTTCAAAACGACGAGAGCCTGGCATTTGTTTTCAGGTGCAACTTTACAAAACGCAGATGCTATTGTTTAATTCTCCGGCGTACTTTGCTTTAACCGAATTTGATTTCTCTAGATGATTTTTACATTAAATGTGACTTAATGAGCAAGTGGGGTTTGGGGAAAATAGGATTTAAAGACATCAATAATAATTGCATTTGCATATAAAAAGTGAGTTTAAACAGAAAAAAAATCTGTTTTTTAAATTCAGCTGTAGGTTTTTAATCCACTATAACAAATTTGCATATCGACAGTTTTCATATTGATTTTAATGTACAATTAATACAAGCGCAGCTTGCAGTTTTCAGACTTTGTTGGCCAGAGACACAGTTTTTGCAATATTTCCTCTGTGCACCACACTGGATACCAAATCAAAGAGTCAAGATGTGATTGAAGTGTCGAGTTTCAGCTTCAGTTCAAGGCATTTAACAAAGGGACTGCAATAACTGTTTGGCAATTATACATGCTTATTGCTTAAGATTAATTTAAAATACAAGCATTTGTATTTAAATAGTTTTACAATCTTTTGCAGTCAGTGACTACATGAAGACTAGATTTCATGGAAAACATCAAATACTGTGTCTCATCCAGTGAGATGCTCTGCTAGGCCTGTCCTGTAGCTGCCTTCAGTTGCTGCTCATTTCCCTGCACTCAGTTTCGTCTTTAATAAAAATCATGACTCTATTGGGTTCAGATCAGGTGATTGGCTTGAAGAATGTCCCATTTCATTGCCTTGAGAAATTCTTGGGTTGCTTTTGAATTATTCTTTGGTTCATTATCCATTTACACTCTCCAATTAGGTTTGCAGCATTTGGCTGAGTCTGAGCAGATAGTGTAGCCCTGCTGCTTCTGTCAGCAGAAACATCATCAATAAATGCTAGACCCCGGTTCCACTGGCAGAAATAACTTGACTATGCAATAATATTGCCAGTTCGTCTTGGTTTCACTTGTTTTTTCAGAATTGAGCAGGCTCCTTGAGAAGTTTCCTTTGAGATACATCCCATGGTTGCAGACCTTGACTATGACACACCTACGTATGAGCTACTTGCCCATGAAATTGATGACCAAGCTGTATATACATATATGGTTACTTGTTGCACAACCACATACTATTGCTATCTCTTCATTTTTGAGTTCAGTCACCATGGCAACATCTGCATAAAGACATAAACTACAAGAAGTTTTTCACATTGGAATAAACACCCTTTCTCTTAATCTCCAAGTTTCTCCATGGCTCGCTGCCTGTGGCTGAAATCAAACAGCTCTGTTAGGGCTGTACCTGTGCAGCTGACAGTTATTTGGTTGGATATTCGATTTTCACTTTTGGATTGTGAATAACTGTTTTCTTAAAAAGTGGAAATATGAAGCAACTCAGCTTGTCTGACTGACTTTTCACTCACAGCGGTGATCATTATCTTGCTTGCCTCACTGTTGCTAAAATACTGAATGTGTTTTTAGCAACTTTAAATACAGAAGGGAGGAAAAAAGAGGTAAATTTCCTACGGACAGTACTAGTCTGCCACCTCTGGTCTTGCTCTCCATCTGCTCTGTTTAGTGAGTGACAGCGGCAGCAGCAACAGCATCCTTGCTGTGCGACAGCAAAACATATTCTGTCGCTTCTTTCTCTTTGAGTGCTCATTTTACACGTAATTATAGCAAAACCAATTGCAGAGCCATTTGAAATTTCTGAATGAACTATGTTGTTGTTACGTTCCCCAAACCCTGTACGCGCAGATTAAAGCTGCACATCAGTTCTCCGTCTGTCCTGTGCATTCAGCAGCAATAAAAGTTGAGTTGGTTATGTTACATTTTCATTATTCTGCCCTAGGGCTGGGCGATAAAACGATAATAATATGTATCGCGATAGACACGTAATTAATATCAATAGAAAATGCGCTCAATAGAATGTTCGATATATATTTTTTTCATTGGAATAAACCAGAGCAAAGATTCCGCTTCAAATGCACCTGCTTGTGAAGCAAGATTGTTTGGTCGGTCCTCTGGTGCCTAGCAACGTATAGAGTGACACGCTAATAGCCAATCGTGGCGCAGTATCAAACTTGGTTGTGCCACCTCGTCATCTCATGCACGCCCTCTTGTTTGTGTTATGGTGCCGACACACGGGGAGCGACGAACGACGGCGACGAACGACGGCGACAAACGACGGCGACAAACGGCCCGCATCGCCTCTGGGGTAAAACCGAACACATGGGGAGGAGGCGAGAGCGACGGCAGCTTTGCGAATCACGCTCTTGCGTCAGTCGCGTCGCTTGTCTCAAGGAAATTTGATTGGTTAAGAAAGTGGAGGGATTTTTGATATTTTCAAAGCAGTCCGTGTCAGACAAGACAATAAAAATGAAGCGTCAGAAGATTTTACTGGAACTGACAGAAATCTTACTGTTATGTTTTCTCTAAAAAAGAAAAAAAAACAACCATCCTATATTACAGACTGGAAACAGCA
>VOQJ01025869.1:0-10845 GCA_015052665.1 Apistogramma diplotaenia | reverse complement strand
TATATATATAAATTAGATGTATACATTTGTTATGTGAAGAAGAGACATGATTCACTTCAGTGACTTTTTTTATTAACAACAGAGGTGGAAGATTAATTTTCCCAAGAGGCCACAGGGGAAAGTGGGACTGTTGTGGAGGGCCACATCAATAAGTCTATAAAGAGATGAAATTAATATTGAGCAGAACTGTGTTCAACGTATTGGTGCAGACCTCCACAACGGCTTCTCATGTGGGCCCGTACACAACAACAAAGAGGTGTGATCTGTGTAGGATAATTACCATGATTCTACATAGATCAGTAATCTTTCAGGGCTGAGGCTTATTGATGGGGAGGTGGACGGCCAGTTGAAAAGGAAGTTCCCACATAAGAATCTCACATGCTGCATTTACCCTCTACACACAAACAAATCACACAGAAGAGATGATCCCACCAGAAACAAATAAAAATCCTGCTCACTGCCGCTTTAAGCTCTGAGCGATTGGCCTTTAATTCCCGAGTATTGAAGGCACAGCAAAGAGATCAGGTGTCTTAGTATCTTTTATGTGGTTGTGTCTATGTATTTTGTGTGCTTGCTGTTGGACAATGGAATTTCCCCTGTGGGGATTAATAAAGTATTTATCTATCTATCTAAACGCACAAAATATTAATTATTCTACACATCATTGAACCAGTCGTACAGTTTTATTGTTCCTAAACTTGATTTGCAGATGGGAAACCATCCAAACACAAAAGTTCCCCTTTGCAGTCCAGTGAAGGCCGAGAAAACTCTCAGCAGCTGAAAGAAAAGTCTAAAACCAAAGTAGCAACTAGAAAAAGATTTAGCTCAAATCCCTGAACAACACAGGACATGGATGAGCCGGAGAATCCTCGGAAAACCAGTGCCTCTCATTTTCAACACGCAATACCTACATCTGCAGGTTCAGTCCAGGCAGGTGTTTGATTTAAAGGTGCGAATATGTCAACATTGTATTTATGGCATGATTTATGGCCAACCTCGATCAGAAAAAAGAGAAACACTGGTCCTTTCACGATGGGAACATTTTAAAGAGTAATGACAGGAAAAAGCCGCTTCCAGCAGACACAAATGCCTCAAAGCTAACTCTCCATGCTAATGAGGGTCCATGTTAATTGACGCTGCTAATTAATCAGTCTCACTGCTAGGAAATCCAATTTGGTCATGTTTCATTCTGTCATAACATTAGCTTTGGAGAAATACACCCCCAGAGTCCGAGAGAGAGCCAAAGCAGTTTTATCAATGGCCGAGCACACACTGACCTCTTATAGCCTTATTAGAGGAATTCAAGGCTTCTGAGGTGCATAAATGAATCCACAAATGCATTCTAGCAGTTATAGCGAGACAAGAGCTGTCTCTCAGCAGTGGGCTGTTTCTCTGTTTGTTTAGACTGTGTGAAGCAGCGTGTTACTCAGCGGAAAACACGTGAATTTGCTAATGAATACAAACTTGCTGTGAAGCAACATAGAAGTTGCAAGTTGGGAAGGTTGCTAGCAGCACCTACAGTATGTGTAATGCTCATTACAAACCATCAGGACCTACAGGAGAGGCGTGTAGTTTAGATCAGGAGTTTGTCGGAGGAGGAAAAAATTATTGCTTTATAAGTAAAAATAGAAAGGACAAATAAAAAAAAGGGAGCTCAAATATTCAAAAGCCATTCAATTTAGCCTTCTTGGTCTATCCAAACTTCTGTCTGTGCTTTCATTTTCTACCACAATCCCGTCTTCTTTTGACTGTAATGGAAGCAGATGGATTTGTATCCCCAGCCTTCTTTAAGAGCCCTTAGCAGTTGCATGAATTCAAAACCTGCTCACAGCTCTTACACTCTTAATTCGCATGACATTCTCTGCTGATATATGGTATAATGTCAACTTCTATAAAATTCCTAGTTATGTACTGTACTCAGTACATACAATATTCACAATGATTTTGAAATGCCATGCACACCATACATCAGGGGAGGTGTCAAGGGTCTCCCCAAGCTCAGTTGGTAGAGCACGCAACCCATGACCCGGGGCTGAGGCCTTATTACAGCCTCCTGGTTTCTACAGGGTCACCTGGACTCAACAAAATAAAATAAGCCTTTAGTTATCCCAAGGCAGGGAAGTTCCTTTGGTATAGATGTCACAGAATAGTAACACAAACATATAATAAATGCCATAGTTTGAAAAATATAGCTCAATCATAAATAAATGTAATAAATAATGAAATAATGAAAAAAATTAAATACAACTTTTTAATACAACAAAGCAAAACCAAATTTAAAATGGTTTACTAAAGTGTAATGTGTAAAGAGTGCAGTATTCCTCCTGTTTCTGCAAGCCTGCTTTCCCGATCAGTTTATTCAGTCTGTTGGTATCCCCAGCTCCAACACTGCTCCCCCACCACAGGAAGGTTCACTGTGACAGCAAACATAATGGAAATCTCCAACATTTTGAGGCACATTGCTAAAGCTCTCAGTCTCCGTTGGAAACAGAGCCTGTTTATCCCGTTCTTGTACAGACTGTGTTGGTCTTTAGCTTCAGCCTGTTGTCAGTCTGGGTGCCCAGGTACTTGCACCCCTGCACCACATCAACATCTCCCAAGATAGACACAGGCCATGTAGATGTAGATGTCCTTCCATCTGAACTTAATCACAATCGCTCTGGTCATTCAGAAGAAAATGATTTCTCAGATCCCACTCCAGAAAAAACATTCAGTACTGTTCTGTCCGAGTGCGGCAGTCATCAGTACTTCTGTGGGTGTCATGACCCGGAGCTGTACTGAAGGTCTGAGACATGTAAGGTGAACACTAATGGAGTCAGCACAGTCCCTTATGGAGCTCCTGCTCAAAACATGAAAAGAATATTTAAAAAAAAGAGTTCAGTATCAAGTCAATTAAACTTCTGGGATATTGATCTGGTCAGTTAAATATCAAAGGGATTGTTAATCAGTTTCAGCTGCTTTGGTGTTAATGACATTAACAACAGGCGTGCAGAGGTGCAACAATGAGCCAGTCTGTGACTGCATCATTTAGTCTGGTTGGTGTGCAGAGAGTCTAGAGATGAGAAAGACTCATCTTTCCAGCACTTCCATCACATTAGATGCCAGAGCAACTAAATGATCTTCTTCTTCAAAAAAACAAACAGGGTCTTTTCAACAGCACCAGCATCTTCTCTCGCTTCAGATTCAGGATATAAATGTGGATGACAAACAGCTGGTTCTCAGAACCCTCGGGTTGATGCCATCATGATAGTCTTGCTGCTGTGGTGTAGCTTCTTCAGCCATCTTCTAACCTGGTCAGCTGTCACAGTCAAGCAGGAGGTGAGGATGGTCTGATCCTCAGAGTTCACTAGGAGGTGAAGAAGAGAACTGCAACAGGATGCAGCAGAGGACTACAAACTAAACGTGTTGCCTTGTTTAGCATAATAGAAACCACTGAGCTCCTCAGTGGAGCGTTGAAGAGTTTTTGTCAGGTGGCTAACTTCATTAAAATCCACACATTTAAAAAAAAATCTTGAAATCACTAAACTTGTAGACATTTGTTGCAGTCGCCCAGACGATGAAAGAAAGATTCATGCTAAGCTGCAGTTGAACAGGTTAACTTGTAGGCGAGAAGAATTTTTAGGTCTCTACTTAATAAATTATGCAGTCACAGTTATGCATGTGCACTGACTCACATGCACGCACACACAGATATAGCTAGAGAGATGTTATGCTACACTACACAATGTTTCAGTGACAAAAGGAGACAGGTAAATGCAACTGGAAGCCATGTTGTCAACACTGATATTTCATTGTTGTGTGTGTGTATGTGTGTGTGTGTGTGTGTGTGTGTCATTACTCATTTAGGAATCTAGAAGATGTTCAAAATGATTAAACTACGATATTTAAGGTCAGTGTGTGGGTGGATTCCATGAACATGAACAGAGTTTGCGTGTACACACATGTGAGAACAGGAGTACTGGTATATGAATATATTGAGACTAATACATATTTATGGGACCATTTCACTTTGGGAAACCTGTGCGTGTCTTCTGTCTGAGTCAAAATTGTACCTGTCATTCTTAATCTACTTCTCTAACTATAGCTAATCAATAATAAAAGAGCCGCTCACGGTTGGCTGTTATGGCTTTCCTCAAAATGCTGCTCACTCAGTGTGGTCTCAGATATCTCATGCATCTTCTGACCTGCTTCCAAAGCTTCTCCAGCTGACTTATATACATTTCTCTGCCGTCTCTTTGGCTTATATATTACAGTGATTAGCTTAACACAATGTGTCTGTACTGGCTGAGCATTTGTACTCAGCTGAAGGCATCAGCTCAGCTTTAATTTTACAGGCAAAACATCTCAAGTAACACACTGAGGTTTTAAACAAAACTTTGCATTCATCTCAGAAATATTGTCATAAAATTTGCAGATCTGTCCCACTCTACATTTAGGCATCTACCATTACACGTCTGCACTCAGAATCAAGTTTGTAATTCATAAATTGTCATGCAGTTTGAGACACAAGCAATTTCTGGAGTATACACAAAAGGTTGGTAAATTAGTCCCGCATGAGTTGGCGGGCTGATGAGTGACTGACTAACAGATTGAGGCCAAGAATGGACTTGTTTGAAAATTGTTCCCATCTTTGTTGTCTCGCCAGCAAAGTTGAATGACAGGCAGAACGGAAGTGAATGAAATATGTAAATGCTATTGTGTTTTTGCATCCAAAGCAATGTGATGGTTTCTCTTTGGTCTGGATTAATGCCATTCAGCTCACACACTTGCATGCACACAATCCCATAATCACTCGAAACGTGTTATGATACAGATTTAAGGTTTTGGGATTCACTGAAATTCATACATACAGTAAGTGGACATTTTTATAACAGGTGTGCAGACTTGTACGAGTTCTTTGTATGATTGTCTTTGTGGGTTTTTCCTATACCACCACTTAGAACTGCCAACAAACTCTACTGTAGGTTTGGAGATAAACTTTTATGAAATCTGTGGTATCCTGGAAAACTGTGCCTTCTAGTGATATATGCTAATGCAAAAAAGCAGTCTTACATATGTGCATTGAAGGACTATAAAATTTCTCACAGTGTTACTGGAGGCCGAGGTAATGCCACCCAGAATAGGTATCTGGTCATACACCATGCGTCTAAGATTTTGGAGCCAAGCACAATAGCCTCATGCACACCTGTTGGAAGAGAACACTGGTCCACACTGACAGCCTGTTAGACTCAGTCTTGGTGGGTGTTGGGCTCTGCCAGGGCTGCCCTCCGTCATGGATTCTATTCAGAATTTTTATAAACAGAATTCTTAGGTGCAGCCAAGGGGTGGAGCAGTCTGGTTCAGTGGCATGGGGAGCTTGTCACTGCTTTTTGTAGATGATGTGATTTATCTTAGCGTCACTGAACAATGACCTCCAGCTTACACTGGAGTGGTTTGCAGCCAATTTTGAAGTCACTGGGATGTGATTGAGCACCTCAAAGCACAAGACCATGATTCTTAGTCAGAAAAGGGTAGAGTATGCATTCTGGGTGGGAAATGAGTCAGTGAGTCAAGTCTTGTTGATGAGTGAGAGGAGGCTGACAAACTGGTGTGTGGTCAGCAGAGATGTGGACGCTGTAGCTGTCTGTTGTGGTGCAGAGAGAGCTGAGAATGACAATGAATCTGTCTGGTCACACGCTCTGGGTATTGACCAAAAGACTGAGATTGCTGATGTAAGTTGCCCCCCACAACCCAGATAAGCAGCAGAAAACAGAAGGCTGGATAAATAGATGTATAGATGGATGTCAGCAGGCATTAGTACGCTAATGTAATTGTCACTTGAAAATTATTTTAATGATAAACTAATTTAAAAGCATAGTGTTTTTGCATTTTGTGTTAATTGAATAATCACTTAATGATTTCAGCCCCACAGTTGTGGTTCACTCCTGGCTGCCCCGGGGTAAGATTCAAACCATCTTGTAGAGTGGGGTTAATAAGAGTTTTAGCTGCCCTTCCTCCCTGGGGGGGCTAGGGGCAACTTATAGGTCTTCCCATTAAGCAGCTTATTAAAAGCCCTGCCTCTGCCTAATCTCCATTGTCATTATTTCACAAAATATCAACTTATTAAGCCCGTAGGAAGGAGGTCAAGGTGCATGGATGGGTCATAAATCACTGGACTGTTCAGCTCCAAAAGTCAGTTTCTACATCAAGCATGTGGATTTCAGAACCACCTAATGACCAATGTTCTTAATTTTAATCGTGTTCTTTATTAGCAGCTACTGGGGACTTACAGCACCACTGTACACAAACGGACTTTTCATTTGTCATCTTCAGCCCTAATAATAATTTCCTAAATCCAAGTCTGGTGTCATCTGCAGCAGTGATTACATAATGCAAGCATAGTTTACCACACATGTGATTTAGTACACAAATCAGACTGTGCCACTGCACTTCTACTAGCTCTGATATGCTTTCCAAGATAGAATAATAACACTATCTGGCTTCACGCATGTACGGGAACTGGGCAGCATTGCACAGTGTAACAGATATAAATGTGTATCCATGTGTTCCTTAAAGCTGCAGCTGTCTTGTCTTGTATGTTAACCTGTAAGCTTAGAGAGGTGAAGGTGACACAAATCACCGAATTCAAGTTTGATGACAAAGTACAGAAATGATGGAGGATGACAGTGAAATACAAGAGGTTGAGAAGAGGGACAAAGGACAGCTCTGTGACAGACAGAGAGAGGGAGGATGAGGAAGGCAAAGAGGACTGAATGACAATCGCAGAGGTGAGTAGAGCGGATTAAATGACTGGGTTAGGGAAGTGAAGGAGGAGGAGAGGTAACAATCACCTGCCTGCAGCTCTGCGAGGGACACAGATAGGACAAGAGGGAGAAAAACAAGTAATACATCTCAGCAGTGCTTTCTGCTATAGGATTATATTATCACATTACTTAATGGACTACATCAATCTGAGTTTTACCACAATAATAGTAATAATAGAATTTGGTTCTTTATTTGATTTGCACAGGTTAGTGTACTTTTGATTTGAGATTAATGTTGTGGAGCTGTGAAATGACTCAAAGAGGATCACATGTGACACTGCATGATGTCATAACTGTTCTCTTATTCTTATCTCGTATCTATAACCAGGGAGTATTTCATATAACCATTGTAGGTGATCAGTGATCTATATGGTATCATGTAACCAAGATGACGAAGCTTCTCTAACCCAAACACTCTTTCACTGCAACTGAACACGTTCTGGAAAGCTCAAACTAACATCTACTAGACTAGTTTATATGTATTCCAATTATTCCTAGTCAAAAAGAGAAATTCAAATATCAATGACACTTCCTACCCCAGAATTTTAGTTTAGATTGTCACGTCATTGTTCCTACAAACTAAATAATCTCACATCAGTGACCCAAAAACGCCAAGAAGGTAGGATATTCTGAACTGCTGTATTCGATCAGTCGGAGTCTTGCCTTCTGTAGCTTAGAGTCATAGAGGTGCGCCCGTCTCTCTCAGGGGAAATCTCCAAGATGGCAGTGCTCAGAGGCACTCCGGAAAAGGAAAGAATCCAGTTCTTAAGGAGTTTTTTTCCTAAACCACTGCTGTATTTCTGGTTGGGTCCTGAAGATTGGGTTTCTTTCCCACCAATGAGGCGACCATCAACATTCCAGAAACCTCCCTGTGATGCTGAGGGTCAACATGCCCGGGCCCCCACCTGCTACCCAACACACAGTGCACCCAGCCCCAACATCTGGTGTCTGTGGGTCCACAGGATTCCTGTTATTTCTTCAGTTACCTGTGAGGTTCTTGTATGCAGAAAACAAGCACTGACTAATGGTAATTCTCTCCATATTGTCAACTTGCTCATTGGTTTAAAGCAATATTTTCATAAGTGTAACCTTAACAAAAGTGCCTGACTGCATTAACCCACTGAACCATGTTAAATATTAAATTAATAACAGGTGCAAGCACAGGACAAGAAGCAGGCAGACTGATTTGCAATAGACCATCGATCTTTTTATGACATTTTTGCTGCGGCTTTCCACAGGATTTTGTAGTGTGAAGCTGCAAGTTTCATTCAAGATCCTAAATGAGGAATGGATGAAGGAAATGGTATGAGGTGATGAATGAGACATATGGTTGGATAATTTGCAGGATTGACCCACCTAAATGTAACCCACTGAGCTGAGCATATAATGTCAACCAGGCTTGACAGATTTCCTAGAGGGCAGCTGAGACCTGCTGCACTGTGTTGGTGGAACAGCTGCAGAGTAAGAACATATTCAAATTGCATGTGTGCACATCTGTTTATATGTACCTTAGAAACTGTTTAGGAACCTTACTTTTGCTTACATTAAATATTACATTAAATATATGATTAGTATAAAATATAAAAGTCTGTGAACAGCTAACAAATATCTATTGATTCTAACTGATAGTAATTACAGAGCAGTTCCAATGCTGCTAAGACTTTTAAGTCAAACAGACAAATATCACAATATCACAAATATTCACGAGTTATGTTTAGGTTGGTATATAAAAAAGGCCACGAACAGTATAATATGGAAAGTTCCCTGTAAATTTCAGCAGGACTGAGAAATGTGTTTAAAAATCTGAACTAAGGGCTTTAGAAGTTTAAAGTTAAGCAGCTCTGACAGGCAGGATGTTTTGTTTGGTTCCTGAGCACATGGGAGCAGCTAAACACAGCCTGAGAACTGTCTTTGCTGCTAAATGCTCCTCTCGGTTTAAGAGCTACATGGTGACTTTATCTTTATAATGTTCTGAGGTGTAGGGGCGAGATTAAAAAATTTACAAGAAAAAGAGTTGGGTTATTATTTTTTCCTCTTTGTCACTACAAGTGGCACTTTTCACATTAAATATTATTCAAGTCTGTTAATGTGTGTTAATATAGAATATCTGTCCATGCAGTTCACTTACCTTAAAAACTAGAGCTTTAAATTTTAATACGGGTGACTGAAGCCAGGAGCTTCAGTTTCAGACCTGCATGCTAAATTATTACAGCTGAGGATACAAATAAATGTTTAAACCTATGATTAATCCACATGCACATTGCCTGTAATATGACACTTTTTGGTGGAGATTTATTTTTTATTCATCTTTACCTCTGATGACTGAAGTCTAACAATTTTCACTCCGATGCAGTGCAATATTGCACTTATTTCTGGGCCAATTACATCTAGCTGACATCATACTAATAAAATCCACTGAAAAACATAACTCTATAAATACAGAATACAGAGATGTGCAGAGGCAGGCAAAGCACTCTGTGCAGACAAACAGCTGGCAGCACATTTAAAAGAAGACATGGAATCATCCAGTCTGCTTGAGTATTGTTTGGATGCTAGTTGGCGTTTAATTCTCTCATTCTATTAAGTCTACAGAGAGAGAGGGAGATGGAGAAAGAGCCATTTAACACTAATCCTCAACAAATAATACATTCATTTATATGCAGAATGGGAGGATTTAACGCCAGCTCACAACCAAGCAAGACTTGAAAGAAACGGATACCAACATGTCTTTGAGCATGTGTCTGTGTTGGTGACTCCATTAGGGATGACAAGGGAAAAAATAAAACAACCTGATTTTTTTCATCTAGAAATGAGACACATTATAATCCAATTCAACTGTTTGATGCTTATCAATTTGAAAATATGAAATACAAAATGAAAATTGGAAAAAGAATAGATTATCCCCCCAGAAGGGTAAAAATATGATCTAGGGTAAGATCTTCCTCAGGGTAAGAGGTGCATAGTAGTACTGTAGGTGGCCATCTCTTAGTCAGAACAAAAAAACAAATCAATGGGCAAATTGGGGAGCCTGAAAAACCAGCTGTTGTAAAAAACAAGCCTTTCATACTGTATGTCATGCTGGTCCACACAGGTCAAATAACACACAGATAGAAGTAGCTGATATAGAAAAATCCTACCAATGGCTGGACCAAGCTGGACTGACAGACAGCACAGAGGCACTAATCATGGCAGCACAGGAACAAGCTCCGAGCACAAGATGCACCAGCCAAGACCCCAGGTGCAGGCTGTGCAGAGATGCCCCTGAGACGAGTCAACATAACAGCAGGGTGCAAGATGCTAGCAGGCAGGGCATACATGGAACGCCATAACCAAGTGGCCGGCATAGTAAACAGGAACATCTGTGCCGAGTATGACCTGGAAGTCTCGAGGTAAAAATGGGATACGGCCTTAAGGGTAGAATAACAGAGCTAACATCCTGTGGGACTTCCAGATAAACACAAAGTTGTGATGGCGAACCAACCGGACATCGTAGTGGTGGATGAACCGAGGAAGAAAGCCGTAGTGATAGATGAAGCAATAGCAAGCGATGGCAACATCAAAAAGAAAAAATGCAAGAAGGTTGATAAATACCAAGGGCTCAGTGAAGAGCTAGAGAGGATGTGGAAGATGAAGGTAACAGAGATCCCCGTGGTAATCAGATTACTCGGGCCACTGACACCCAAACTGGGGGAGTGACTCCAGCAGATTCCAGGACTGACATCCGAGATCTCTGTCCAGAAGAGCACAGTCCTGGGAACAGTTAAGAGACTGCATAGGACCCTCAAGCTCCCAGGCCTCTGGGAGAGGACCCGAGCTTGGAATCCAAAGACAGAGGAGTTTCCCAGGAGTTCCAGTTATTCCTGACACTGATAAGGATACTGGATTACTGGTGGCCTGAGTGGCCCCGGAAACTCCCACAAAACAGATTCTCATAGTAGTATTTCACGACCTCAAAAAATTAAAATAAAAGGGGGGGGGGGGTGGAAAAGGGCTAATTTAAATACTCCGAATTTCTTGGGTATTTTCTTTTAAATAAAGCATT
>VOQJ01025864.1:17897-39442 GCA_015052665.1 Apistogramma diplotaenia | reverse complement strand
AACACGACCTGGTGGGCGGGTCTTTCGGTCAGCCGCCTCTAACGGCAGAAAAACTGATTTTAAGACCCTTGCAGAGGTAGATAGATCGGTGGTTAAGATCAGTTTCATATGTAACGATCGGCCGATCACGCTAAATTAAGGAAATTGGGGCCGATCGATTGGCTGGCCGATTTATCGGTGCACCCCTAGTTTTTTTGGCACAGTTTGGGTCCATGGGTAGCAACTGATCAATTGTTTAAACACTGCTTCCAGCAGAATAGTGAATCATGTCACAAAGCCCAGATCATCTCAAACTGGTTCCCTGAGCACAACGATGAGTTTACTGTGCTTAAATGGCCTTCACAGTCTCACCAGATCTCAATCCAGAGGAGCACCTTTGAGATGTGGTGGAATGCAAGATTTATAGCGTGGATGTGCGGCTGACAAATCTGCAGCAACCGTATGATTCTATTATGTCAATATGGACCAAAATCTCTGAGGGGTGTTTCTAGCACCTTGTTAAGTCTGTGCCGCAAGGAATTAAGACCGTTCCAGTAAGTTGTAACAAATAAAGTGTTGGAGTGTATGTCAAGAAAGGGAACTTTTTTTTGTTTTGGCAACAGTATATATATAACCGGTGTGTCATTTACCAGAGATTTACCAGATTTTTTGGAGTCAAGATAAAGAAAATTGACAGGCCATTATTAAAATAATTACATTCTGCAGCTATGCAGAGACATTGTAATATGTCAGTTAAGCTTGTGGCCACTTGGAAAATTACTAGTTTATCTCTTTAGCCCCATTTGTGGTGTAACAGCCCCCTGAGGGAAATAGGGGTTCCTTAACTGCTTAATGCTGTGTTGTGCCATTTGGAGAGTGGACAGTGGGATTTTAGACTTTATTTGCTTGTAGCTGCTATGAGATGTAATTGGATGCAAAGCTGTTTGACTTGTGTCATGAATCAAAACAGTCATGTTTGGGGCCAGAGAGCAAAGCATTACCCAGAAGTCATTAGAGAGTGCTGTAAAGCCAGTGGTAGTGAAAGAGAGTGCCAAGTTCTAGGTTATAGGTGTATCACTATCAGTAAAAAAACACTTAATATAATTATTTATTAAAATATACATTAGAGCTGTTTTAAGCTTGTGTATTTAACCATTCCTTGGTCTTGGCAACCTGGACAAATTTACTTAATGGCAGAGTGCTTACTATATAAGACAGATGTGTACAACAGTTTAACCTGTGCTGTGTTGACGTCAATTACATCTGCAGTAGCCTAGCTCCTTATTTGGTAGAAGAGATTTTATTGAACTGTGTTCCCAGTAGAACAGATAGAGGCTAGTTTGTTTTAGAAGGTAAATTATTTAATTTCCTGTCCTAAGTTTTCTAGACATTCGGTTGTATAATAAAAATTGTGTAGTTATTTGTGTATTTTTAGTTGTAGGTTTCATAGTGTTTTATTGACATGAGTTCAATAGTTTGATTCTCACCTGGACTAATGTGCAGTTAAGGTAAATAAGACCAATATCAAGTTCTCAATTGGTGCGACTGATTGTAAAAAACAGTTCATTACTTTGTTTGCTTTTGCATTTTTTTGTGATGTATTAGCTGCTTTAAGCCCTGTAAATTTTATGGGTCCTTTGCACTTCATAGGATTGCTGTTAATTGTACAGATTTTATTCACTGGACACTCACTTTGTTGATCTGCTTGTTGACAAGATGTTATCTCTGTCTAAGAGTGAAGCTTCTGTCCATCCTGTGTAATTCATTCTCTCTGAATGCTTTTTGCAGATTTGAGGCTGAAGTCCTGGCAATGCAAGCTGTGCATAATTAGAATTAGAACACAGATGTGGAAATCCTGCTTTTCCACGTCTGTACTCAAAGTGATCATTTAGATATATTGTTGTATTTAGTTGAGCAGTCTGGTACTCAAAATCCTCATGTATTATTATATTTATTTAAAAATATGCATAATGGTGTTACCTTTTAGTTGTGCATGTCTACTGTTGAGCTTTTTTTTGTAGCCCTAAAATGTCTTATTATAGAATTTGCTCAAGGAGAAAATAAACTGATTACCTGTTTAATAACTGAGAAAGGGCTTTCCACTTCGGGCATGTAAAGATAACAGCAGTGTTGCCAATTTCTTGAAGAAATTCAGGTTTCAATGATAGATTGTCATGCTTTACGCAAGATTGGTATTCATCAGATGTGACTAAAGCACGCACTAAAAGAATTTGTTGTGATGCAGAATTGAAAGGAGATGGAAAATGAGTGCCAATATATGTCCCTACTCACTTTTCTCCTATTTAGACAGGGCTACATTCACTTTGTGAGCTACAAAATGCTTCATGTGTGGGAGTAGCTTACAAGCTGAGTCTGTAATAGCCAGGCTTTAAAGATGAATCAACTGAAAAATGGCTATCTTATCCTGTAATAAAACCCTATTCAAGTCACTGAAATCATATATATGTTTTTAGAAAATCACAATAGGATGAATTAGTATAAAAAGCCAAGCCTCATATCAAGTATCTTTTTCTGTTCTTGGCAGAAAAAACAGAGCAACCTGGACTACCTTTGAATGGTCTAAAGAATATTATACAATGTACTGTTTGATTTGGCATTAAATGTTTGGGTGGAATGTTTTTGTTTTGGGGACTTTGTGTGACCTTCAAATAAAATGCACCCCCGTGCACTCTGCAGGCACAATTATTCTAGTCTGCTGGAGATTAAATTTGCTATGATGTGCTGACAATTTGACCAATATTTTTACCAGCACAAACTAGTCATGTAGTTATTAAGCTGTCAAAAAAGGCACTTGGTACACCATCTGCTTTGCTGTGTGTCAACTTATGGTGACTGTTTTAAACTCTATTTAAAAACAGGAACAGTTGAACACTTTATTGGTGAATTGTATGGATAGTCAAATGTCAGAGTCAAATGTGGTTAATGTTGTAGTTGGTTAAAATAGCATTAAGCAGGATTCATGGTAGCATCTTTGTGTTCATTTTGTTAGGTATTTGGTTGCGTAGAGAGAAGGATTTTGGATATGCAGGCCTCCACAGAACCCAAAGCACATAGTCCCATGGGCAATCAGCATTCTGTGCGTAGGTCAAATGGTGACTGGTCAGAAGTTGGCCTGATTAGGAAATTGAGTAGCAGTGGAGTTCACTGGGAAGGGACATCGTTGGCGGGACACCCAAACCTGAAAGCTGAAAGACCAACAACCCAAGCAAGAGCAGTCTACAGATTGATCAGCAATGCTGTGCATATGACCAGAGCATAACCTTACCAGTTATGAGTAAGATAGCTGTCAAAAAGATGTGTGCACAATTCTAACATTCGTATTTATATGTCAATAAAGTTCTTGTATGCAAAACTGAAATATCTGTGAGTCTGAAAATTGTGCAGATTAGGATTGTTCTTATGTGAGTATGAATCTAAAAGCTGCGAGTACAAAGTCTTGTGAATACAACTCTTAATTTCTGTGACTACGAACTCTTCCCTTCTGTGTGGACAAGGATTCAAGTTTATGGGTACGAGTAGAAAAGTGTTGAAATGACGTCACAAGGCAGAGTAATCGAGCCGCGATTGTACCAAACACAGCAATATATGTATATCTGTACCTGGTCCAGAAGTTATAGATCTTACCTTGATGCTTCACCTGAGGTGGTTGCGCCACCCGGTCCACTGTCTTCTGCCGTCTTTGAATTTGGGGCATGCTGTGTTTGGTGCAATCGCGGATCGATTTGGTACAGCAGAGTTTTTCATACAAGAACTTTATTGACATATAAATATGAATATTAGAATTGTGCACACATCTTTTTGACAGCTGTCTTACTCCATAACCAGTCTCTTTGTGCCACAGTCACACTAATACATTAGCTGAAGATCATTGCGCAGCCAAAATGTTAGCGATTGTGTGCGAACTTGCTGCCTTTGAAATTGTTGTTTCAAAGGGGGACCAGGTCTGCAACCTACTTGCTGTCAGTTTCTGTTTTTAACTTGACTTGAGTGTGGCAAGACAGTAAAAAATAGGCAAGTTGGGAATGGCATGTAATCTGAAAATTGCAGATCTGTTGCCATCTGCATACACAGAATTTCACATTAGTTACAGTACCGAACCACTGCTATTGCTAAATAGCGATGCTCATTAGCAAACCGGGAGCTACAGCTGAATAAAGACAAAAATAACAGCTGAAATTCTCAACAAGCACAGCACACATAGACACCCAGAGAGCGGTGGAGGCATGGAAATACATGTCAGCGATGGTTGCCACCGTAAAGTACAGGATCCCGTATGTTACAGAGTCGTATTTTACAAGACCGGTAGAAACTCTATCAATAATGGAAATGCATCACAGCAACAGAGAGCTTTTTAGAATCTGTGTGTGTGTGTATATGTGTGCCTGATTCACACTCCAATCCATTAGGTGGCGGTAATGCAGCTCTAAGTTGGTTTGCCATCCACCAATAAACCCACAAAAAACATGATGGAGCACGTTAGAAGTGCTAATGTTAGTGAAGATATGCTTACAAGGAGAAAACTGAGTGCTGCAGAGTTTAAATGAAGCATCGAAACAGTAAATTTGTGTCAATAATTTTTTAGAATCAAATTATTCTAGTTAATCGATGAATCGTTGCAGCCTAGTAGGAGGACAGTGATTTCACTGCAAAATGACACCAGGGCTTGGCAACATAACCAGAATACAACCAACTGGCAGCCAGTGTTGACAGTCTGTCTCCTTATATAAATTAGACAGCAAGCATTTGCAAAATGTCACCATCATTTTGTCTCCGATTGCAGTCAGTTTGATACTCTTGTTTAGAGACAGGGTTACCTCCCACGAGATGATCTGCATAGTTGATTTGCGATTAGAAATGGTTGCACAGAGCGTGAGAGCGTGCAGGCTTAACCTCTCGGTGACAAGCTGGTTTCTGCAACTCTTTGCAATGAGCATCGAGTATTTACTTTTCATTCACCTCCTCTAATTGTATTGTATTTATACACCACTCTGCATTTAACCTGTCATATTCCCAGTGCTGAGTCTGTGTGAGTTTGATGTCTTCAAAGTGGGTGCCATATCTTTCTCCTGCACACAGCTTGTCAAACCACACAGAATATTTCCAGTAGCCAGAACACGTCTGAAGTGGGCTACTTCCTGTTGTGTACTACATGTGAAAAAGGGCAACTTTAGACAGTATCTTGACCTAATTCTTATCTTAAGGAGTTCATGTGTGAAAACTGCACTTTGCCCTTATCAGTCATCTATTGGAGGAGCTGGCTGCTGTCTCAGGTGGCCTCAAAATTAGCATCTACTCTATGTAAAGAGAGCTTCTGTTCTTTGTAGAAATTTGTAACCAACATGTGTCAAACATGCATACAGCAGATGGGAGTGGCAAAAATGTGGTCGTTAGTCTTGATGATTAGGTAGTTTGACAAAGGACTCTTACTTGGATTGCACAAGAGAAGAGCTTGAGTTCTTGCATTTGAGTAAACATCGTCTTTCACTCGACTTGGGTTCACTGTTTCCACTGTCTTCTGTGTGCTGTCTACTCTGCTTGTTTCACCAGTGTTATACTTTAGGGTCCACTACGTACTTGGGTCTGTATGCAACTAAAGATTATTTTGATAGTCAACTAATCTGTCAGTTATTTTATCAATTAGTCGATTCGTCAACAATTATTTCAATCTTACCTCACCTGGTCTAGCCTGCTCCTTGTAAGCATGTGCTTCAAATAAATCAAGCTTTATTCCATTGAAAACAACTGAAAAGTTTACTGACGATTCATTTCATGGAGAGGTTTGCTATTCAGAAAGACCTCTAATATTAATGCGAGAAAAGAAATGGGAGACAATGTATCTGTTCCTATTGCCCTTCACTTATTGGCTAACATAACTGAAATGGTGTCACTCAGCAGACATCTGCAGTACTGCCCCCATATCTTCCTCTGGTGTATTGTGGTTACAAAATCAAGTACATCGACGTCAATGTTAAAATTCTGGGTTGACAAATTTTTGTAGTTGATGTCATCGATTATGTCGATTTAAGGCTTTTTTAAAATTAACTTTGACTGGTGATACATCTAGTTATGCATTTGTGGCCATTAAAATTTATTTAGCTAATGCTTCAAAAACTTCCCTGATATATGCACAAAGGCGTTTTGAGGTGGCCGCTGAGCTGCGAGACGTTGGTCTAATTTTAGACTAACATTTAAAGGTTGTAGATTCAAGAGTCAAGAACTTGCATTAGAAGCTATTTGAAAATATGGCGCTCTGTTTCACATTGAGCTAAATCTTTTGTTAGATTTAGTTTGCAGAAATGCAAGTAAGTAGTCCCACGCATTCAGTGTGCAGAGCCTCGGTACTGGGTAGCAAGTGTTTCAGCTGAGAATAGAGAGGCTTGTGGTGCGTGTGTGCGTGCATGTGTGTGTCTGTCTGTAGGAGTAATTGTGGTGCTCTGCAGTCTGCTGGAGCTCGTGGCCCATCCCCCACCCCTGCTGGCTGGTGATTGAGCTCTGCTGTTATGCTTCAGCTCTCTCTCATACGTATAAGCACACACACAGAGGAAGAGAGATATCACTGGATTGATAAGATTGGTGTGCAGTCAAGCTTCGGTGTTCTGTTTAACATAGAAATACTCAGATAAAAACAAAAAGGTCCTTTGAACTTAAGTTCATATTTGTTTGTTGTGATAGTCCAAAGGGCAAAGACAACATCAACACCAATGAGTGCTGAAAGGCTGTCTCTTTCAGCTTGAGTTTTTATATTAGTCATTTAACTGTACCACAGCACTCTGAAATGCCAACGTTTTTGGGGGTTTGTTTGTTGCTCTCATCACTTGTGTTTACGTAAGTGTTTTTAAGATCATTAAAATTCATCCATTCGTTTTCCCACACTTTTCTTGGGTGGACCACTCAGGTATATTAAGGGCCAAGTATTCTCAGGAACTTGGAAAACGCGACTGGACTTCTTTTTGTATCTTGAAGACATTTCACCTTTAAATACCTGGGTATCTCCACCATGTGGTTTGAGAACTGAAGAAGCCTCTCGAATAAGAGGTGAAACGTCTTCAAGATACAAAAAGAAGTCCAGTTGCCTTTTTCAAGCTCATGAGACTACCATGACCTGGATGACTGAGAACCTACACAGACAATGGCCAAGTATCTTTGTTAACTCATTTTAGCATTTTTTAAAATTTATTAAAAGGTTGGTTTTTTTTCATTAATTTCTGGGAGAACAAGGCCGTATATGATCAATTTACTCTTCAACAATCCACTACCTCTTACTTTGAAAGTGGGGTTGCTGCTAACCAGCTGTCCCCAGTCCTTCCCAACTACTTGCCTGACAGTCAGGTTGCT
This sequence comes from Apistogramma diplotaenia, assembly GCA_015052665.1. Lineage (NCBI taxonomy): Eukaryota > Metazoa > Chordata > Actinopteri > Cichliformes > Cichlidae > Apistogramma > Apistogramma diplotaenia. The sequence goes on along the minus strand of VOQJ01025864.1, from coordinate 32,107 downwards.
GTTGTGGTGGTTCTCACAGTTATCCAGCTAGTTCCCCAAAGAAGACATAGACACTGGGTCAGATGTTCTTCAACTCCACCATCGTGGACTCCAGCTGTTTTGGAGGGACACTCAAACCAGACCCCACAGCAGCTGAAGAACCTGTGCATCTGCTCTGATGCCGGGCTCACTGAGGCTGCATAGCAAAAAAAAAAAATTAAATAAAAGCATCAGCAATCTAAAACAGTGCAGTTGTTCATTTGCAAGATGAAACTAAATGGAGAAAAGATGGTTTATTGGTCATTTATATAAGTGCTTTGCAAATGTAATCTATGCAGAGACAAATTAATTATGAATTTGGTAAAGAAAATGTGTGCCCCTCCTGGCATTGCATGTGAATGGCCTTGTGTTTTACAAATGGGAAGTCAACTGTCAGTTCTCTCTGGTACAAGTCTCGGTGACACTGCTGTTATATTAACCTGAGGGAAGTAATTACAGTTACATTAAAGTTAGTTGAACCTCTTTGGTTAGGGAAATGAGCATTGTGCTATCTCTGAAGTGCGTTTTCCATTGGCGTACAGGGCTGTAGTTATAATTTTATTGCATCTTGCCAGAAATATAGAGTTTAAAGCTATCATAGCATAAGGTTTGAGCAAAATCTGGGTGCCTGGTACACTCCCCCCCCCCAAAAAATATTGACATCATTGATGTCAATATCTTTGATAAATGGACCAGGACACCACTCAAGGTGAAAGGGGGGGTATTATTAGGGCTGCAACTAATGACGACTAATCGGATTATGAATCACATAATTATGAAATGGCACTTATTTAGCCATTGGCTTTTACATTTAGCATAAGGTTATTTGAAATGTGGAAGTAAACGCATGGAAGAGGGATACTTCATTCAAAAATGTCCCTTCAGGGACCCCGGAAGGGATATTGAAGAAAAAAAAAACAGAAGAAAAAAAAGAGAGACGGACTTTTGTGAAATCTTGCAAAACTATTTAATGAAAAAAAATCTTGGTGCGGTACGTCAGGATCGGCGAGAGACGGCCAGCAAACGTAGTTTCTAATTCATAATCCGGCGGTTAATGTTTGCCGTAACCAGGCCCCACCTGTACAGGTATGAATGAACCTGGCTGACTGTCTCGCTCTTGCTCGCCATGACTGCTTGATCGGCACACACACACACAGCGCTGACCCTTCTCCGCTTGGCCACTCATCTCATAAACAACCACAGTGATAGAGGACACATAAGCTTTGGGAAAGTTTCATATTCATATATAAATAAATAAAATAAAAGCTCGAGCTGTGTGTGTGTGTGCGTGTCGATCGATTGTATTTTCATTAAAAAGTTTTGTGAGATCTCACAAAAGTCTTTTTTTTTCCTCCCATGTTTTTTTTTACCATGTTCCTTCTGGGTGCTGTACAGAACATCGTGTAGCTGCAACATGCAGATATTTGAGGTCCGCTTTGCAAATTTGCAGATACGTTTATTTTTTCCTTTATTGAGTGTGAAACTGTCCCACACCTGGATCGTCTAGCGTGTTGTTTCACCCATATACATGTCTGTGGTTTCAGCATTCAGCACCATGACGAAACACGCCACTGAATGCTATAGCGCATATGCGAAGCTTGCCAGAGAGAGACAGACCGGAAGACATCTCACTCCGTAAAACAAAGGAAAAAAACATCAGTAATAAAAAACGACTATTACGACAATTAAATTTGTCGTCAACTATTTTTATTGTCGACAATGTCGACGAATCGTTGCAGCCCTAGGTATTATACACCTATTCTAGGTCCAATCCCAACATCACCACTCTAACCTAATGTATGTAGTCAGGGGGGTTTTCCTTTGTCCAGTTCAAAAGAATCGAGCGACAGGCATGTAATGGTGCACAAGTAATCGCATACCTGTGGGACCGAGAGAACGTCACCTATACCCTTTTTTTTTCTGTGACAAAACACTGAGAACACAGGCAACTGTATTTTCTTGATGCAGAGCTGTTAAATATTCCACTTGATTTCAATATATATATATATTTAAATTAAAAGCAACCTCCGTTTCACCCTCCACTCTTGTCGCTGTGTTTAACAGATGGTGGTGAAGACATACATGGACATGGATCAAGACTCCGAAGAGGAGAAGCAGCAATACCTCGGCCTGGCACTCCACCTGGCATCAGAGTTCTTCCTTAGGAACCCTAATAAAGATGTTCGGCTACTAGTGGCTTGCTGTCTGGCTGATATCTTCAGGATCTATGCCCCCGAGGCTCCCTATACTTCCCATGATAAACTCAAGGTATGAAACTAACCCTGGGCTGAACACAGTCCCCAAGGGAATGGCATGGCAATCCAAACTGTGATCATTAGACAAGTTTGATACAGCAATTGTCATATTCTATTAACTAAATAAAAATATCGACTTTTATTCACTTAATAGCTGGTTTCATAGCTAATAGTTGAGTCTGTTTGATACCTAGTGGAAAGCGAAAGGGTCTGTCCACTGAAATGCTCTCCAAGTCATTAGTTCATGCAGACTAATCCTTAGGAAACCCATGGACAAATGGGGGCATTCTTGGTGAATAATAGTCTGTTAAAAGATGGGCGAACTAGTTCAAATATTAGGGAGAAAAACTCAAGCAGTCAAAATTAATCAGTTTAATGGGAAATTTAAACAACCATTTGAAAGTGTTCACATTATTTAACTAAATTATATGCAGCAAGTGTGCCTTCTGTGGCTTTGTGCACAAGGTTGGTATCATATCTGTTTGCTCAGTGTGTTTAATATATAGTTTGGCATCAGCAGCCTTCTTTCCTGGTGGGTTAACACCTGCGCTACACGTGGTTATGCATTGCTCTGGCTTGTGAGGGGAGCAACGCTTAATTTTTAAGTCAGCTAATTATGCACACCCTTTTAAAAGTGTGCATAAATCTTATTGTAGAGTTCATTAAGATCGTGTGACATTAAAAGTGAACTAAATTGGGATGTGAATTAATTGACGTGGTTGAGTTTGCAGCAAGTTTACAGTGTTGATGTGGCCTATGGCTCTTTTTGTTCAAACCACTGCGAGGTTATTTTACCATGAAGCACACCTCAGATGAATATTGGCTGTAGGCCTCCCGTGATCATTTTTGGAAGTGCTGCTGTGAAACTTGTGTGTACTCAGCAGCACTAACATGAAAGGATTTTACTCACTTTCCCAAAATTCCCCAGGACATCTTCCTGTTCATCACCAGACAGTTAAAAGGACTAGAAGACACCAAGAGTCCTCAGTTTAACCGATACTTCTACCTGCTCGAGGTAAGGTGCTGACTTGTTACTGTAGAAATTAAGAGGCTAAAGGAGGCACTTTCTGAGTTAGTTGACTGACAGAAATCTATCACAAGTAATGACTTGTTTAATATGTTTTTAAGCAAAATTATTAAAGTTCCCATTCTCAGTTTCCACCTTTCGAAACAGCCGAATTTATTTTGCTTTTTCATATTTAATTGTTAATATTTGATAGTCTCTTAAGCTCTTAAACCAAGTGAAGAAATCAAATGTCTCCAATTGTTCGCTATAATCCGACATTTCATAAACAGCAGTTAACAATAATAACTCCATAAATCTGTCTTTGTGTTTTTTAGTTAAAGGTAAATTACGCTGTCATAGTATCAACTGCTAAACAAAGCTCTTGTATTTTCTGCAGAATCTGGCGTGGGTGAAGTCTTACAACATCTGCTTCGAGCTGGAGGACTGCAATGAGATCTTCATCCAGCTTTTCAAAACACTCTTCTCTGTTATAAAGTAAGGTCTTCTGATATCATTTGAATCTGTCACTCTTTATACACAGTTTAAAATAAAATTTGTCATTTTCCAAGAAAGTAGCAAACCGGTAGATAGGTTTCATATTAAGACATGAGCATTTCGATTTGACCACTGTCTAAATTGGATTATAATAAATTTTATTTTATTTATAGATCATTTTTTTCAACATTATTATTATTATTTTAGTTTTATTTTTTAGTTCATTTTTGTTATTTTGTTAACACTTGAGGTTTTTCCATGTCTCTTCCTTCACAGTAACAGCCATAACCAGAAGGTGCAGATGCACATGATGGACCTGATGAGTTCTATCATCATGGAGGGAGATGGAGTCACACAGGAGCTGCTGGACACCATCCTTATTAACCTCATCCCTGCACACAAGGTAAGACAACAAATAACCTACTGTACAATATAAAATCAAAACTGCAATATTCTTCATTTGTTTTGATTATTTTTCAAAAAGATTGTTAGAACTTTGTGATTGTCATTGTTTTACGCTGTGATTTTTGTGCACTTTCTGCTAATTAGAAAGATTCTGAAATGTCCTTACCACATTAACTAATCTTTTTAAATTAAGGTATTTGTAGTTGAACTATCTGTTAACCTTCCTTGGAACAGAATCTGAACAAGCAAGCGTACGATCTTGCTAAGACACTGCTGAAGAGGACCGTCCAGACCATCGAGACGTGTATTGCAAATGTGCGTAGCTTGTTTATGTTTTACTTGCACTTTTCACCTCGTGATTTTGTTACTCTGTTGGATTTTGTCAGTTTAAATTTCTGTGTATCTCTTAATTGAAAAAATAAAATTGATAAAAAAAATTTCTTTTTTCATCTTTAGTTCTTCAATCAGGTTTTAGTGATGGGCAAGTCATCAGTCAGCGATTTATCAGAGCACGTCTTTGACCTCATCCAGGAACTGTTTGCCATTGATCCTATGTTGCTTACCTCTGTCATGCCTCAGCTGGAATTCAAGCTTAAGGTGAACACAGTAGCCACTAAACAGGCTTTAACCCCACGTTTGATGTATAGTATGCATTTTTAATATTATTCAACCTTTGTAAAAAAGTGATTGTCTGCCTATTTGACAAATCTAGGTTTATTTACTGGAGTTCTTCAGGAGTTGTGCATATGTTTAAAAAAGATGTATAGTTGTGCAGAATGGAGATAAATGCATGAACATTTTTTCTCTTTCTGACCATTGTGAGTCGAGCAATTTTATATAAGGATGCACCAATTTGTGAAACTGATATTCATTTGGCAACAACTTGGCAGATAGCTGGTAATAAAATATCTTCATTATAAAAATGTAACTCTTTTAGTGTGTTTCTGCTCCTCATCCCATAATCTCTGAAAAGTTAGTCAGCACAAGAGTGGTGTGGTAGAGGAGTTAAATATCAGCCACTAACATCAGTCAGTGTTGTCTTGTTTGGTATCAGTCAGCAAGGCGATATCTGCCAATACCTACTCTCAGCTGAGATATCATTGAGGTTTTGTCTTGCATCACCTCTGAGTAATGAGTTATCTTTAGCTCAGTTAGATTTAGTTGTATGAGGGATTTTCTTTTTTGGACATTTTGGACTTGTACCTCTAAAACACATAATGTAGCTCTTTCTGTATGTACAGGTACTGTAAGAGTGAGGGAAACAATATTCAAGTCTGCTTTAAAATAAAATTGTCTTCAAGACAGTGGCTGAAACATACATAGGGTCTGGGAGCAATGGGTCTGAGAACAAGATACACACAGGATTAATAACCACTTCAACATTAGATAAAAGCTGTAGCCTGTATTAAAAATAACTGTGTGTTTCGTGTTTGCAGAGCAACGATGGCGAGGAGCGCCTTGCTGTTGTACGGTTGCTTGCCAAGTTGTTCGGGGCCAAAGACTCAGAGCTGGCCTCACAGAACAGACCGCTGTGGCAGTGCTTCTTAGGACGGTGGGTGACATGAAAACTACAGACATGAAGCAATGTTTTCAGCTGATTTAATTCTATCAGGAGAGACAAAAGGCAATGTGAGACAAGCTGGTATTGTTGAGTTAGATTTAGGAGTGGTTTGGATACAGAATATTGTGCATGCTTTCATGATTAATTAGAAGTTAGTACAGTGTACGAGGTGCTCCACTGCAAATATTTTACTCCTTTTTCCACTCAGTGGACTAGCCAGCAACCGGTAGTCCTTATTCTGCCTTGCAGTCTGGGTCAGCTTGGTGTAGCAGCGCATGAAACAATTCTCCACCTACTGCAGGTTCTGGTCATAGCAGATGTCCAGAGGAGAACAAAGACACCTTCATTTGAGGAGTCCTTTAAATAAGTGGACTCAGTCCTCTCTGGAAAGGCAACTGTGTGCAGTGCCTTTCCACTGTTTTGAGCTTGCAACAAGTACAAGACGTGATTGTCTTTAGGGAACCAGCTGAACAATAGTGACAACCAACACAAGAGCAACCTGACCAGTAAACACAAGACAGGAAGGGCATGGGCTCACTAATTAGCAGTGGCTAACCTTTAAAAATAATAGTGAGGGGATTTTAGGTGGTAGGTTGCAGAGAGGATGTTTTCTCTCTTCTCTCTCTCTCTTTTTTAAAAGAGAGGAACAAAGGAAAGAGGCTTGAAATGAGTCCTCATGTAAAGTCTGTGTGTGAAGCACTGCAGACCTCATCAGTCTTATTTACTTAGCTTTACTAAGACACTTTATTTATACTTCCTCAGTCAAACACGTGCTAATTCACCCAGTTGCTTAAACTTAAATGTCAAATGAATTATTTCTAACTTTATTTTGGTTTCCAGGTTCAATGACATCCATGTACCAGTCAGGCTAGAGTGTGTAAAGTTTGCCAGCCACTGCCTCATGAACCACCCAGACTTGGCAAAAGACCTGACAGGTTTGCTTTGTGTTGTCTTTGAGTTTTTACACCGTTGGGCTGTCTTTCTGAATCCACTGTTTTCCCTCTCGATTTAACAGAAATATTGTTGCTTATCTTTATTCATTCAGAGTATTTGAAGGTGCGTTCCCACGACCCAGAGGAAGCCATCCGTCACGATGTCATCGTAACCATCATTAATGCTGGAAAGAAAGACCTTAACTTGGTCAATGACCAACTGTTAGGCTTTGTACGGGAAAGGACCTTGGACAAGAGGGTGAGAAATATTTGTCGTACAGATATTGTAACAGGCACGTTTTACGTTACAACTAGTAAAGTGTTGGTTAACTGGTAATTAAAAATTTTTTGTGTAATAATCAGCAGATTGATTCCCAAAATCAAAATCCTTTCCTCATGATACAAGAAATAATAGAATTTACTTCCCAAATCTTAATTTAATATTTTTTCCTTTTAATCAGTTTTCTGCCCTTTTCCTCCTTTGTGCTGTAGTGGCGTGTGCGCAAGGAGGCCATGATGGGCCTGGCTCAGCTTTACAAGAAATACTGTCTGCACCACGAGGCTGGAAAAGAGTCTGCCCTGAAGATCAGCTGGATCAAAGACAAACTGCTGCATATCTACTATCAGAACAGCATCGATGACAAGTGAGAACATGCATGCGCTACAAATCAGATTAATGATTTTCTCCTGTCGAGAATCAAATTCACAAAATGAGTTTTTTTTTCTTTACTTTTTTATTTTATTTGCATTTTGTGTAATTAACTTTAAGAGGCAAAACTCCTCCGTGAGGGCAAAGGGAAGTACATATGTTTTTAAAATTAGATTTTCAGAAAAGTAAACAGTGTAGATTTGTTTTAGATTTAATTAGTTGATAATTGAGCAGGAACATTTGTACTTCGTGACCTACAGACAAGCTCCAACAGCAGCTCCAGCATTCAGAAACGAGAGGAACAGACTGAGTCGCTGCAGCACTTTACAGCATCAGCTCATTGCTCCAGGCCAAGAGGACAACTTAGTCTCATCTGTTTAAAAAAAAATTGCTTCCGTACAATATTTTTTAATAATGATGGTTTTGCTCTAAAAGTAGTGTTGGAGGATAAGGCTTCTTAAATGACATGACATCGAAATAATAAAAATAATAGCAGAAAAGAGCTTTAGATTTCATTTTGAATGTATTTATTGCTTTTTATGAGTTTTCAAATAATTCTTGCAAACTCTTGCTTTGCTGCAGGTTATTGGTCGAGAAGATCTTTGCCCAGTACATGGTCCCTCATAACCTTGATACAGAGGAGAAGATGAAATGCCTCTACTACCTGTATGCTTGCCTGGACACAAATGCCGTCAAGTCAGTAAATCTGCACTAATAACACCATCAACTCATTTTAGATTCATATATATGGACATTGACGAGTATATTTTCCATAAACACCCATCACAAAAGTGCAAAATAGGAATGCAAACCCATCTCTGTAACTATACAAAGCATGAAACGTATTTAAAGGTCAGTGATTGCATATATTAAACCTGGATACATCTCCTGAGTCCACATCAGGCCTGAGTGATGTACATTTCATCATTGGATGGTGAGCACAGGGGTCTGTGCAGATGTCCGTGTGCCTGCCCGTTCTTTGTGACAGCGTGGACTTGTCCACAGAGAATTTGTATTACAATGCACCAATTACTTTTGTGTCCCAGGTGGCAGATAAGTGGACTTCAAGGAAGTATAACAATAACAAAAACTCACTTGTTGAGTCTCAAGTCTTATACTCAGTTGTCTCTGTGCACAACACGGTATAATCCAGTCTTTACGAGGACATTGTAATGCTCTTCATAGTGTTCTTTCCCATAGTTGATGCCACATTTTTCTCCTCCCTCTTTGTGAAATAACTTTTTTTCTTTCAGGGCTCTGAATGAGATGTGGAAGTGTCAGAACATGCTCCGTGGCCTTGTCAAAGAGCTGCTTGACCTCCATAAGCTGCCAGTGGTACATTGACACACACACACACCATTTCTTCCATTATGTTCTTTAAAACTATCTGTAACATGATTCTCTCTCTTTCTTAGTCTGAGGCCAACAACACAGCAATGTTTGGGAAGCTGATGAGTATTGCCAGTAAGTTGGAAACACAAACATTACACAACATTTCGAATCTACTAGAATGGCTTTGCTTGATTCACAGTTAAAAAGAAAAAAACTCCACTTATTTTAAACTTGGCCCTCCAGTTTGTCCACTGACTAAGACAGGTTGATTAACTCCTTGACCTTTAACACCAGGCTTTCACCCCGGATAAACACTTTACCTGCCATGAACACCTGGTTAACACCACGTGTGTCACAGCTGAGACGTCACATGCATGTACACTTTTATTTAAAACATCGGCTATGTAAATGTAGAGTTTTTCTACTCTACTCTGACCACTCAAAGCACTTCTTTCATGAATCATTAGGTCAGTATTTGTCTCCCAGCTCCACCAGTCCTTATATCAAAGTGTCATTGTTACAGCGTGTGTACATATGACGGAAAATAAGGAGAAACAAAATGGGTCACCATTAATACTTGCGGTTCAATGTAACTGATTTTCTGTTCTAACCTTGTGTTTTCAGAGAACCTACCGGATGCTGGAAAAGCTCAGGACTTCATGAAGAAGTTCAATCAGGTTCTCGGTGAGGATGAGAAGCTCAGAGTGCAACTGGAGATGCTCATAAGTCCGACGTGCTCCTGCAAACAAGCTGAGATTTGTGTGGTGAGAAGATTTGAATGTTCATGCACCTCACTCACATGTTCAGAGTCCCGACTCTACTCTCACTATCGGGTTGCAAATGTTTTAGTTTCTTAATTTCACTGCTGTGAGTTTATGACTGTATCAGTCCAAAGGAAAAGAAAAACAACAACAAGCAAAATAAAGAAACACTTAAACAGGGAGAAGGAATTTTGAAAGTTACTAAAAATGGTTAATTTTATTATTATATTTACTGCCCATTAAAAAAAACAGCTTCCTTCCCTAAAATGCAGATGGTGACAGATTTCAACAGAGCAAAGGAACTGGAAGGTTTACCCCCCCCCCCTTACTTTTTCAGTTGTGATACTACTGAATATTATTATTGCAGGGCTTGGTGTGACTGTGCGTTTAAATTAACATACTCAGAATGACAAGTATTAACGTGCTATGGTGGTGTTTATACTTTGTGCAGAGGGAGATCACTCGGAAGTTGACATTCCCCAAACAGCCCACTAACCCGTTCCTGGAGATGGTCAAGTTCCTTTTGGAGCGCATTGCCCCAGTTCACATCGACTCTGAAGCAATCAGGTCAGAAACATTTACCCATGAATACCAGATAAAACAGGCTCAGAACAGAGTCAAAATATTAACACATTAAGTTTATGTTCAGATTCCAGTAAAATGGATCAAAGTAAATATTGGATCAGTTTGAAAAAATGATCTGTTTATAAATCCTGTCCCAGTAGATCTGACTGTGTTTTTGTACAGTCTCCAAAACAGAGGTAGTTACATGACGAGCAGTCTCTTCCTCTCACTCGTGCTTTATGCCCTAGCTTTGTCTCTCTCATTGTGTAACACTGTACTACTGACAGGCTTTCCTCATTCACTGAGACACCTAGTGGTGGTGAGGTGTAACTGCAGGCGTCTGGCAGGGTTCAAGCTTAACCCTTTCTGCTTTATGGAAAAACACCATTAGAGAGGAAACGCATGTATTGAATGGCATGTAGTATTTAAGTTTTTCTGTTGAATAATTTCCAAATAATCATTTTTACTGTAATATTTCTTATAACTACAAGCAAACAAACTTAGATATGAATTTGCCTAATATAGGAGTAGCAATAATTTGTTTAATGTTTTACTGTAGTGCTCTGGTAAAGCTGCTGAACAAGTCCATTGAGGGCACAGCTGATGATGAGGAGGAAGGTGTTACCCCTGATACAGCCATTCGCTCAGGACTGGAGCTACTCAAGGTACAAGCTGCCAATAAAGTGTTCTGAAATAAAATTACCGCCAAACACGGAGAGAAAAAATATTGTATATTAGTTAGAAAACATTTCCTTCTCTGTTTCTAGGTTCTGTCTTTCACCCACCCCACCGCATTTCACTCAGCAGAGACCTACGAGTCTCTGCTTCAGTGTTTAAAAATGGAGGATGACAAAGTGGCAGAGGCAGCCATCCAGATTTTCAGAAACACTGGGCAGAAGATCGAGACTGAGTTACAGCAGATAAGATCGTAAGTGACGTAAATGACAGAGATGTATATGAAACACTGTTGTGCTTCTGTGGAACGTTTTATGAGGCAAGAGTCTTTGTTTGGTTCAAGTCTCCAGAGAAGTGCCTTTGGTGCTGTAACGAGTCACTGTATTGTATTATATACTAAACCAAAACAAAACACTTCTATACGTTGAAGATATCAAATTAGGTCAACGAAGATTGACATACATTTTGGCTGTGATGATCTTTAATCACTTGTTCTTATGTGTCCATCAGAACTCTGATTCCTATCCTGCATCAGAAAGCCAAGCGCGGCACACCCCACCAGGCCAAGCAGGCCGTGCACTGCATCCATGCCATCTTTAACAACAAGGAAGTGCAGCTGGCGCAGATTTTTGAGGTAATCGACTGTTTCACTTAAGCAATTGTATGATTTTTGTGTCATTTTGGTCAGGTGTCTTATTTGCGTCTCCTTTTTTTAAACCCTTTGTCATCTTTTATTTGTTTGAGGACTCACACCGTTTGTTCCTTCACCCGCAGCCTCTGTCACGTAGTCTGAATGCAGACGTCCCAGAGCAGCTCATCACTCCTCTCGTGTCTCTGGGCCATATCTCCATGCTAGCCCCAGATCAGTTTGCTTCACCAATGAAATCCATTGTAGCCAACTTCATCGTGAAGGACTTGCTCATGAATGACCGGGTGAGTGGAGATCAAAGTGTGTAGTCACGTAGTACTTACAGTTCCAGTCAAGTGTGTGTGTGTGTGTGTGTGGTGTGTGTGTGTGTTTGTGTGTGTGCAAAAAAGAAAAAAAAGTGAAAATTTGATTGGCTTCTGCCTTTTTCTTCAGTCGGTTGGAAACAAGAATGGGAAGCTGTGGACAACTGATGAAGAAGTCTCACCTGAGGTTCTTGCTAAAGTAAGAGGTCATGTGACATGTGTGATCTGAGGTTGTTCAACAAAACTGTTTTTGTGTACTTATGATTTAAGAGCTGGATTTTTGAGTAAAACTCCTGCTTTCTATAATATTTTTTCTATTTCTGTTCCCGAAGGTTCAGGCCATCAAGCTACTTGTGCGCTGGTTATTAGGAATGAAGAACAACCAATCCAAGTCCGCTAACTCCACCCTGCGCCTGCTGTCAGCCATGTTGGTCAGCGAAGGAGACCTCACAGAGCAGAAGAAGATCAGGTACTTTGCTGAGTCACTGCTGTTTGTCGTGTGTGAGAGCGCTTTGGATGGGAGCTTTACCTTTTTTCTGGTTAGTGTTTGTCATCATAGTGTTTTAACTTGCCCCGTTTGTTCTTTCTCCTGACAGTAAATCCGACATGTCCCGTCTGAGGCTGGCTGCAGGTGGAGCCATCATGAAGTTGGCACAAGAGCCATGCTATCATGAAATCATCACACCTGAGCAGTTTCAGCTCTGTGGTCTCGTTATCAATGTAAGTCTCACCTTCAGGTCAGACTTGAGAGGCACTGTCATAGACTTTTGAATGTCACAGTTGAAAAAAGCATGTAAATATCTACTAGCTAACTTGGTTTGTCCCTCCGTGCAGGACGAGTGCTACCAGGTTCGTCAGATCTTTGCACAGAAGTTGCACCTGGCTCTTGTGAAATTGCTGCTGCCCCTGGAGTACCTAGCTGTGTTCGCTCTGTGTGCCAAGGACCCGGTGAAGGAGCGCCGTGCACATGCCCGACAGTGCCTCCTCAAAAACATCTCCGTCCGCAGAGAGTACATCAAACAAAACCCCCTCGCTCAGGGTCAGTTCTCGTCCTCTGGATGTTTTCAAGCTGAAACTTCACCTTTTGTGTTATTACACACTGCTGTTGCTGCTGCTTTCATTTCAAAGACCTTTGATGTGCAGTTTTTAACATGCTCTTTATTAGATGACAGTTTAGGTGATGAAAGAGGATAGGAGTAAGGCTCCATCCAAATGTAGAACAAAGAGTGACTAAATTTAGTTAGAAAATGTGCCATAGAAAATGCAGACTAGTGTTTGCTGTGATTTACTACAGTCATGTTAATATTAGGCTTTTGAGTCATTGGGGTAAAACAAAAACAAGTGTTTGAAATGAATTCTTTAGTCAAGCTATTACATAATTCAAAGAGCAACAGAAAAATATCAAACAAATGTCAGAAACAAAACCTTAATGTTTGTTGTTGTTACATGTTTGTATTACAGTATGTAGGACAACATTGTTTTTGTCCTGAAGGTCATTTTACAGTTTTATATCCTGCTCTTGTCATTCAAACACAACAGGGTGGAAACACTCAGCATTGTTTGCTGAGATTGATTGAGATGCTTAATTCAGTTCTTTTGGCAGAACACCAATTATTCCACAAGTGTAATGTTTCACCTGGGGGACAGAGAAAGCTACTTCCAGGCATTAAAATGAGTTATTCTCTTTCCTCAGAAAAACTTGTTTCTCTTCTTCCTGAGTACGTCGTTCCTTACATGATCCACCTGCTGGCTCATGACCCAGACTTCACAAAACCTCATGAATACGAGCAACTCAAAGACATCAAAGAGTGAGTGCGTTTTTGATTTAGTCTCCACCTGAGACTGCCTTTCAGAACATACCTGTGTTCTAAATCGCTCTACACACATAAATGATGATCACTGCAGCTGTGGCATAAAGAATATTTATTGTGTGAGTTCATATCTGTGTAGATGCCTGTGGTTCATGCTAGAAGTCCTGATGACCAAGAATGAGAACAACAGTCATGCCTTTCTTAGGAAGATGGTGGAAAACATCAAACAAACCAAGGATGCTCAGTGTCCCGAGGACACGAAGGCCAATGAGGTGTGTGACGGAGATCTTACGGTTTTGTATTTTCTGATAAGTTTTTGTTTTCAGTTTAGTTTCACTTCATCTCTTTCTGCTTTCATTTCTTGTCGCAATTCCAGAAACTGTACATTGTTTGCGATGTTGCTCTCTTCGTAATCGCCAACAAGAGCACTGCATGTCACCTGGATTGTCCAAAAGAGCCTGTCCTACCATCCAAGTTCTTCCTCATACAGGACAAGGTAACACGCTCACCCGTGTTTCACCTCCTCCAGAGGATGGAAAGTGACTCGTGTGAACGTGCACGGTTAAGAGCCTAAATCATGACCTTTTCGTTGAAGTTATTTGTGGTTAAGCAGTTTATGATGGTCAGTTTTCTTTTATAATTTCTTTCAACAGGACTTCAAAAATGATAAAGAGTATCTGGTGGCAGAGATGAGACAAATGCTGCTCACTGGAAAGGTAAATGCACACTACTGAGGCTTATTGCTGTAAAAGAAGCAGCTTTGTTGGAATGGGGGGGGGGGGGGGGCGGGGGTTT
>VOQJ01025864.1:0-10522 GCA_015052665.1 Apistogramma diplotaenia | reverse complement strand
CTAATGAGAATTCAAATACACGTAGAATTATAAATATGACTTTGACCTCAATGATCCCCTTAGAAGATCACTGACTTTAAATTATGACTGAAGTGAAGTCAGGAAGTGACGAAGAGGAGAGAGTCAAACTATTTAAGTTTATTGTCCTCAGTGTAACATTGCAAAGAATTTGAGTATTTCATTCATTTCCACTGTACATAAAAAAAGCAGCTGAAATCCAACATGAGGCAAGAATGAAGAAACACTTGGCCTTCAAAACTAAAGCAAAACTCTTTGTTTCAAAAGCACAAAGTACCCTCGGAAGATGATGTGATGCAACACAGTGATGAGCATGCCTCTGTCTAAAGGTCTCTGGAGCATGTTGCTGGCATCAAACTCAAAATAAGCATTTTCCCCAAAATAAAAAAATTGTTTCAAGATTTCATGAGACTGTTACTACTGTACTAAATGAATAACTTTGTATTAAATGTAAGCTCAGTTTGGATTAAACCTGTTCTTAGCCTTAATAAAATTTTCTATTTTTACTTATAAATATGAGTGTGCAACAAAAACAAAGTGTTTCTGACCTTATCGAAGCCCATGGCACAGAGCTTGTCTATTTTACGTGTATAGTCGGGACTGGAGACGGGAGCGCCCGCATAGACGTGCGACCAGAGCCTCGCAGTCTGTTTGAACATTTCAGGGTTCTGCTTATACTGTGGATTCAGAAAGACAGCTCAGTGAGCAACGTTTCAGAATTAATTAGCAAAACACGGCAGACATCGTACTTGTCATATCAAGAACTGATAACCACATACAGTTACCCAAATATAACTCTGCTCTTGTATTCAACTGTTGTTTTTTTCATCTGATTATAAGCAGAAAACGTGCCAGCCTTGCATTAAGTCTTTCTCACCTGGTTTGCTACTACTGCATCCTGTGGATCATCTGGTTCTGCTGCAGCGAGAAGAGCCTGTAGAGACAACAGCACTGTCCTCAGGGTCATAGCAGCTGCCCTGAGAGAGGGTGAGACAGATTCACCACTGGAGCAGGTTAAGTGGATGGAGCACATGTGCATACTGAGAATGGTTCAGATACTTTTCACTTACCACTGGTCTTTTAAAATATCCAAGCATATTGCTCCTGTCACAGAACTGATATTAGGATGCCAGATTTTAGTGATAAAGCGCACCTAAGACAGACAGATGAGGGAGGATGAGACAGATTATAATAGGAGGTGGTAAAAACAAAAAACATTTACAATTTCTTACAGCGGGTATGTAACCATGCAGGCTAGTGTACTGGTAATGAGTCATGTCCTTGTTTTGCTCCTGTACGGGTATGGCTGGGCACAGAAGGTTCAATACTGTTAGAAGCCTAATATTTACCTCACTGTTATCGCTATTAGACTTTCTCTTTCATTTTTAACGTGCAAACTAACAGTGACCGGAAACCTAAAAAGGGTGTTTACAAGGTGCAATAAGCTGCTCTCTGTTAAGAAGACCTCTGTTAGCACATTCAGGTTCTTTAAAACATAATTCAAGGTTTTGAAAACAGGCTGAATTTACTCCAAAACGCTGATGCTCATTACAATTAGAAATGGACTGCATTTATGTAAGGCTTTTGTTACATAAATGCACGTCGCTCTCGGACTGCAGGCTTACTTGCAGCTCCTAGAGTTTCTAAAAGTAGAATGGGAGGGAGATCCTTCAGCTATCAGGCCCCTCTCCTGTGCAACCCAGTTTGGATTTGGGAGACAGACACCCTCTCTACTTTTAAGACTAGGCTTAAAGTTTTCCTTAAAAGAGGAATTTTTTTTTCCGTAAAAGAAGATAAAAGATTATAGTTAAGGCTTTATGCTGCTATAGGCTCACACTGCTGGGGATTTCTCATGATGCACTTCTATACACTGTGTGTGTTTATACACTGCCACTGCATTTAATTATTAAACTCTGACTCTCTCTCTCCTTTAGTTTGCCTTGTGTCCAGTTACCCCCAACCAGTCACGGTAGATGGCTGCCTCTCCCTGAGTCTGGGTCTGATGGAGGTTTCTTTCTGTTAAAAATTAGTTTTTCCTTCCCACTGTTGCCAAGTGATTAACTGATTGTTTTAAGTACTTTTTTTACCTTATAATATAAAGTGCCTTGTTGTTGTGAATTGGAGCTACATTTTAAAAAATTCAACTGCAGCACTGGGAACTGTTTTAGGGGGTCGGGTACCATGCCCAGGGACACTTTAGCATGAGGTAGTTGTTGTTAATGACAACCTGTTTAGCCATAATAACAGTGCACATGTTTTCAGACTAACAAAACAAGAAAGAGAGAGGCTGAGGATGGAGGAAGTGCTTCTTTTTAAAAATAAAAATTAAAGACAGTACTGGAGGACACTAAAGTAAATACCTTTGGTGGGTTAAAAGGATAGGTTTCTGGGATTTTTATTTCAAGTTGATATCTGCCACCTTGTAAAGAGAAAAATGTGTTAACATTTCAGATCATAAGATGAGGATGTATCAGAATCTTGACAATCATTTCCAATGTGACAGTACCTTCATACGGTGTGTCTGGAGGCCCTGCTATCTCACCCCTCAGCTCTGTGAAGTTCTCATCAACCAGATCTACTTTAATCTGGTTTTTACTCGTCTGCAGGTGGGAAACAAATGCAAAGAGTTACCCAGGTTGTGTCTTCACAAGTTTACATCAAAATGAAAACGTGAAGTTGATGACATGTAGGCTGTTAAAAGGCACGGCTGGTGTCATTTTGTGTAAAATTAAAAGCCAGTTTTGAGCCCCACATCCAGGGGGAAACGCTACGACAATCACGTTAGCACCAGAAGTACCAAAGTTACAAAACTACAAACCAGTAGGACATGACAGGAAGTAAAATGACAACATAAATAAACGCAATCCCTCCACACTGAAAGCAACCGGCTGATTAACGCCTGACAAGTTTGCTGAACGTTACAGCAGAAATACCGCCGCTGCTAATGCTAACTGTGGATGCAAGTCAAAATAACGTTAGCAAACCTTGCTAACTGACGCTAAGTCGTTTACGCTGCCGTGCCTGAGGCGCCATGCAGGCCACACACTGGAGGTTCATTTGAGTTGTGTAATTAAAACAAACGTGTGCGACATTGTCTGTTAAGCATTAAAGGCCCATCAGATGACAGAGGCGAATCCTCGGTGTTTCCTGAACACACCCACCTGACACAACAAGGGAGGTGCTGATTTGAAGCTAAAGCTAGCTAAAGTTCTCCTGTTTGGGCCTGACCTGCTGCAACACAGGACCCAAACCTGACTAAGGTAAATCTGTTTGTCATAATAACAGCTCCTGGAAGCTTACAATTTACAGAGCTGAAACATTTTTTTTAAGAGCTGAGAAGAAGCGGAAAATAGACCGTGATATTACCGCACCTCTTCGCTTTTGAGAACTTCTTTGAACTCCCGTTTGATCCTTTGGACCGCAATGTTGGCCATGGCTGTGTCTGCTGAGCTGCTGTTGCCTTCAAGCTACACCCGTGGCCCGTCTCCCTGTGCTGTTTGTTTGCGCGTGTGAGTGTGAGAGAGAGCGAGCGAGAGAGACGGAGGGGGGAGTCCGCCTGCTCGGTGCTTTCCTCACTTACGGAGCTTCTTTCACTTTCACCGCGTACGGCGCGTCTTTCTAGCCGAGAGAGCTCACAGTCCGCCTGCCTGCATCCAGCGTCAGTCCGTCCAGAACATACAGACACGCACAGTACAGCTGCATGGAGCACACACTGGAACTTTCATTAATGAGCTCTGGTGACAGGCAACGTGGGTTCATGCTCTTTTGAAACTTCCTTCAGGGCATTTCTCTTCATGTGCTGGTACTGCCAGGGTTTCCATCTGATTGTGTGGAGTTTTATTTATTGAATAGGGAACTCTCTTAAATTGGTGTTCAACGCATGTGTGTGTGCGTGTGTGTGTGTGTTCGTTCTTCATATGGAAGACCTATATATCTGATATTTACACTATTAACAGTCCACCCATGTCTTTGATAGTTGAGCTTAAATTCCGCAGTTCCTTATGTACTGTGAGACAGTTGGTACAGACAGCTTCTGGGTATGGAAAGTGCTTCATCTATAGTGCTTCAGCTTAAATGTAGCTTTTTCACCTGTTTTTATACCTTCATGGTTTGTAACATGAATGGCATTTGAGTTGCTACCATCTCTTGGAGGTGAAGATGACCGTGCAGGCAGGGTGGAGTGGTTGGAGACAAGTTATCAGAGGTGATTTGATGGCACCGAGAATGAAAGTGAAGGTTTACAACATGTTAGTGAGACCTGCTATAATGTATGGTTTGGAGACAGTGACATTAGGAAAAAAAATAGGAGTTAGCAGAGCTGAAAAGTTTCAGATTTTCACTGGATGTGACTACAATATTAGTGACAACTCGTGTCAAGAGCTTCGGAGACAGAGTTAAAGTAGAGAGAGATAAGGCTGAAGTGGCAGAGGATGAATAGTCGATATATCAGACCATGGATGTTGAATGTGGAGTTGGTAGGCCGGAGGGAAAGAAGACGACCTCAGAGGAGGTTCATGATGTAGTGATGTAGTGTAGGAGGACATGCAGAGGAAGAGGACATGGTGTGAAAGAGGAGAATGCTAGGGATAGGATGGAGGCGGATGATCCATTGTGGTAATTCCCTAAAAAAGAGCAGTTGAAAAGGCATTGCTTCGATCTCTTACCAGGATCAGATTAATCTTTATTGCCACTTTATTCAGGTACAGTAAACTGTTGTTTTATTCATTGAAACAAATACATTCCAGGCCAGTTATAGTTAAAAAAAAAAAAAAAAGTAATAGCAATAGACACGGATTTAATGAGATGTCCGTTTTAAATCTGTTTTTTGTTGGGTTTTTTTTGTTTATTTTTTTTTGGGGGGGGGGTGCCATGACCAATTCTACCGGTTGTCTTTAAAGATTTAGTATGTATAACTGAGCTCCTATTGTTTCTAAAGCTTGGAAATACAAGAGGTTGGATTATTTATGTCATACTTGTAAATTATAGTGCTTCTTTGGCTCTTGTTTCTAGTTTTTATTGTCTTGTAAGCTTATTTGGGCTGGGCATATAGTTTTATTTATGACACATTAACACACTGATAACTTCAAATCAATTATATAACAAATAATGAGCAAAAGTCCTGATTCAAAATTAAAGTATTTGTTGAGCTGCCTTAAAGTCCCTCTGTTTTCTTTACAAAAAACATTTATAAAGTAACTTAAAATTTCAATATATATAAATTTAAGTCTGGTAAAGTATTCGAGTGAAATCCACCACCGTGTATTTGGTTACACAACTGCACAGATGTTGGAGGTTCACAGGCCTCTGTACGCTGACAGGCAGCCGGACTGTTTGTTTACTATCCAGGAGGAAGTGATCGTTGTTTGCTGTGATTGGCTCAAAGGGCCCGCCCATCAAACCTTTACACCAATAGCAGGACAGCTGTTTGGCTGAACAGAGCAGAGTCACCGGGGACTGCCTGCTTCCCGAGGTCCCGGATGAAGAAAAGCTGGCTGGCTCACGTGTATTAAACAAAACAGAGACGGAGGGTTGATGTGTCTGCAGTTTGGTGGTTTCTGTGGGGTGCAGTGGTGTAGCTCGGGCCTCTGAGAGACGCTGATCGTTTTCTTAACATCGTACAGCTCGAGTAAGTCGATGTTTTTTTGTTCTGTTTTGTTTTGCTCTCACGTCTGTCTTCAGTTAACAGTCAAAAAAAAAAAAAAAGCTGTGAGTTTCATTTGGCTTGGGTGGTGAGGTTAGCAAGAAGCTAGTGTAAACGTTAAGCTAAATCGCGTTAATGAAAGCTGAAGGGAAGTAACGACAGCTGCCGTTAAATTCATTTTAACAGGCTGAAGACAACCTGACCGCTTGTTTCCTTCCTTCTACGGAAGTGCAGAAAGCCACTCGTGGAAAATACTGTAACCTCTGTATGTTTGATGCTGAATCTCCTGCAGTCTTAATACAGAAGACGCAGTGACAGATTGATTCGACTGTATGTGATGCTATTGAACTATTGCTTCACACCTTTGTGTTATTTAGTTTGCTGTCGCTGAAGCCAGTGGGGTGGAGAAAAACTGCTCTAGCTATAAGCCAATAGAAATTTAACAGCACCACCAAATACGGTCTTTAAAATGACAGTAAAGTTTGCTCAACAGCGCTCTTCATTACACAACCTTTGCCTTCGGCTGTGCGAGTTTTAGCCAGGTGTCACTGGCCGCTGGATTTAGGCAGTCTTGATGATACAAGTTTGACTGTCTGTTTCATTGTGGTACAGACAGATAATTTGGATGTCTAACCCAGTGGGTGGGAGGAACTGGTTTATTGTAGATATCTGTGTGCTGGTGGATGCATAACAAGAAATACAGGGAAATAAAGTGATTGAAAATATGCTACTCACTGTACATATGTTGGCCATATGTAATGTAATTCCCGAGGAGTCAGCTGAATGGGAAGAACAGGATTTGGGCAGTCAGCTCCTACGCCCTGCCAGTAATCAGATACCCTGCTGGGATAATAAGCTGGCCTGAGGAGAAGATAGAAGTCACTGATATCCAGGCTTACCGTGCATGGAGGGTTTCACCCCAAATCCAGCCCTCAGACTGTACACTAAGCAGAAGAAAGGCCAAAGACCAGTGAGTGTCAGAACCACTCTCCACTGTGATACAACAAAGATCCACGAGTGCATCAGGAAGATGGCCACAAATGATCAACTGCTTAGCGAATACCTTAGGCAGCAGAAACCCAAGCAAGAACAGGAACCATTATGGAAGGCTAGGCACCTGCACAGCATGTACCACCGACAGATTGAAGAAGTGGCTGATGTATTAAAAAAAATTCCTACCAATGGCTGGACAAAGCTGAACTGAAAGATGGTACAGAGATATGAATTGTAGCAGCATAGGAGCAAGCTCTAAGCACAAGATTGATAGAAGCTGAGGTCTACCACACCAGGCAAGACCCCAGGTGCAGGCTGTGAGATGCCCCCAAGACAGTCCAGCACATAACAGCAGGGTACAAGATGTAGCAGGCAGGGCATAACCAAGTGGCTGGCACAGTATACAGGAACATCTGTGCCAAGTATGGCCTGGAAGCTTGAATAACAAATGGGAATTTATAACCAACGATTATATGGTTTGAGTTACTGACTGGAATTAATTGAATAAACCAGGTATTCGGTCTAAATAAGTCGGTCCTCCTTCCTAGTATTAATAGCGGCATGACCTTTTATTTATTTTAATTTATTTATATTGCAGTTTATGTATATAATCTTTGTAGTTTTTTAATATATTTATATAGCCATGATTAGGCACCTGTAACACCCAGGTTGTTTTTCATTTTTCAACCCATGTCTGTGTTTTTCCACCTCCATTGTCATCAGCTTTAACCATTTCGTTTTT
This sequence comes from Apistogramma diplotaenia, assembly GCA_015052665.1. Lineage (NCBI taxonomy): Eukaryota > Metazoa > Chordata > Actinopteri > Cichliformes > Cichlidae > Apistogramma > Apistogramma diplotaenia. Next base: position 3,128 of record VOQJ01025864.1, on the reverse strand, counting down.
GGCTCCATCTGTGCTTTATTCAAGCAGGACATTACTTCTTTCCCCAACCTGCAGCAGAATGAAACAGCCGCACATTATGCTGACTCTCCCTACCCAAACAGTCTCCTCCCCCTAATCTGTGTGAGCTTGCAGAACAACAAAAGAGCGAAGCACTGACGAGAGGTAGCATTGGGTTTCTTTCAATTGTTCATGTTCGTCCTAGTTACATGCAGTACTTCTTTTCCAAGGTGGATACCATCTGGTGAGAAATGGCGGAGGGAGGCTTTGACCCTTGTGAGTGCATCTGCACCCAGGAGTACGCGATGAGGCGCCTTATCAACCTGGTAGGCAACACTGTTTAGATGCTTTCAAAGTTACTTAAGATCTAAATTAAGGAAGCAGAGTGTAGACATGCCAAAGTATTCAAAGTATGCAGTGTGAAGTGATAACATCACCTGATGAAGTCGAAAAAAGGAAACAAAGATCAAATTGCAAGTAAATTCAAGTCTTAAAGAGTTGAAGTAACACTGGTAACACTGAGCCAACACATCCTGGTTCCTGCTAAATGTTTGTTTTGAGAGCCGGTACGTTCTGCCACGCAGAGAGGGTTTTATTACTCTCATGTTTTCATTGTGCTTTGAAATAAACTTTGGCACCTCTCACGTGGAAATGTAATTGGTCATTTATTGATATGTATTTCCTGGTGTAATAAAGGACATGGGTTGTACTGCCTTTATGTTGGTTTACTGTTGACCTCATTTACATTTTGTGCACAGGTGTAACTTGCATGATTTGCTTACTATATTGAAGGATATTTAAATAATTTCTAGTCAGAGCTGTTCTGTTTATCTCAGGAAGCAGGTAGCTTTGTAACACTACTGACCAAAATATTTCTGGTGGTTAATGACTCAGAGTTTAGTAAGCAGCGTCTTTTCCTCCGTGGTTGAAGACAGAGTGTAAATGTTTCTTCTGTAAATTTCTTCCAGCTCAGGCAATCTCAGTCCTACTGCACAGACACAGAGTGCCCTCAGGAATGTATGTATGAACACATGAAATCATGATGGGACTTAAATGTTTTCTTGAATAAGAAGTATTAAATGTTTGAAGGTTTTTGTTTTCAGTGCCAGGTCCCAGTGGGTCAGTGGGTGGAGATGACCTAACCCTTCCCATGGTTCTGATGGGATGGGTGGTGTTGGCCCTGGTCCTGTTTCTGCTGCGCCCATCCAGTCTCAGGGGTGCTCGTCAGTCAGGCAAACCCAGTAGACCCCACAATGTGAGTTCAGATCATACTCATTTTTATGTAACAAGGTCATCTGAAGCTAAAAGTTTTGTAGTACAGTGCAGAAGTCTTGAACCACCCCTCATTTGTTTATATTTTGTAAGGGAAATGGGTGCAGCGCTTTATTGAAGACTAGGTGGATTTTTTTTTCTTCTAAGAAATTCTTGGTAAATCTATTAACAAAAGGACTTTTCACTCATAGTTTACTGTAAAGTTAGAAGGGCTAACAGCTGCTACACAAACATAGTATTTTTACAAATACACCACTGTTTATGTAGCAGTCAGCGTATAAACATAGAAGTCATTGTGACAAGAGGCCTGGTTCATCGCTGTGGAAAATCTGTGTCATCCACAAGGAAAACCGTTTGTCTTGTAATGAGGTCAGGGGATTAGACAAACCTGATACCTCCTGGACAGGGCAGATGTCTTTAATAACAAAATGCTGCATACATGGAGCATAAAAACAACCAAAATTTAAGAGCGAAAGTAACACCAACTCTCTTCCAAATAAGTTTGTTTCTACTGATGTACATTTGACTTCTAAATTTCCTTCCTGCTCCTTTCAGTCCTCTCTGTCTGCACTAGAGGAAATAAATGTTACTAATAATAATGGTAGTAATAATTATGAATGATGGAGTTTCTTCTCACAGCAAACACTTAAAATAATCTGTGATTCCACAGATTCAATTGAATATCATCAGAGGTTGCTCAACAAAGTTGAGTGGGATATTTGGCTGTTTGTGGACTTTAATATATTTTTTGCCCATGTGTATTAGATTAAAGGAAGCAACAGTATTTCCAAATGCAAAAATGCAGTCACTGTGTGTTTAGAAGCAGATACTGTATGTCAATATTTGCAAAGATGAGTAATTCACCACTATAACATAAAACCAGGAACTAAATATTTATTCTGTGATATTCGTTAGAGTCCAAACTGCAGCTTTATTTTAAAGACGGCATATTATTGTATTTGGTTTTGGGTGTGTTCTCCTTTACTGTACAGTTATAGATGATTTTATGTGCCTGTATAAAGTTTGCAGAGTTACAAAGCTCAATTTTAGTGACTGGGGTGGGGGGTTGCTGGTGTTGTTGCTACTACTGCTGCTAAACTAGTCAGTCTAGAAAAGGTGACTAGCATGAGCAGCTGCCTCATAGATCGCCATTTTCTATCTGCAGTCTCTTCTGCTGCTCCTAATTCAGCAAGGTGTTTCTGTCTCAGCGAGGTCTGCTAAATCTTCTTTTTGTCTGCAAAAGCACAAGAGCTGTAATGTGCTCCCATATAATGAGGACCTGAAGACTTATGTTTAATGCCACTGTCTCTGTTAGCTCTAGGCTAATGTGGCTGGCATTACCATTAGCTTTAATGGTGTAGAGCAGGGGTGTCAAACTCAAATACACAGTGGGCCAAAATTCAAAACTGGGACAAAGTCACGGGCCAACTATTGAAAGAAATCTTCCTCCAGATATAACAATGAACCTTTTCATATGGACCTTAACTAGTTTTGCTTACTGAACCAACCAAACTTATTCTGGCACCTTTGAGTCACGTCCATGTCCTTGTGTTGGTGTTTCGTTTCATAGTGTCATCTAATGTTGTACTCCTTGGTTTTAGCCACATTGGCTCCACATACAAGACAAACAGCCCTGTCTTTTACATACAGTATGTAAAAAGATATTCTGCTTCCCACCTGCCTAGAAAGCTCCTGTTTTTTGCCTTTCTTTTTGCCATTTTTTTGGTGCCAATATTAGCATAAGGTTGCTCTATGACTACTGTCAACAGAGGAGAGGGCGTTTATGGGTCTTGTCGTGAATTTTGCACCAAAACACCAGCAGAGCATTCTGGGATTTGTAGTATTAGCAATACATGCGC